>JARXNR010000601.1:0-123369 GCA_036346035.1 Crossoptilon crossoptilon
ACCACTGCAGGTCTCCTAGTAATTTTTGGGCTTCATTTAAAGTCCTTATGTCTGTCTTCAATTGAAGCTTTTGCGGCGTGACGATTTTATCATTTAATATCAGACTGAGATATTTCCAGGGGGACATATGCTGGATCTTTTCCGGTGCTATCACTAGTCCTTTTGCTGCCAGTGTTTCATGCAGGAGTGTCATCTGTTGCTCAGCGTGTGTAGGCTTCTGACGCTTGCAAGGGTGCAAGAGCTGCCATTACCTGCGACTGACTAGCTTGTGCCTGGGCTTTTAATCCCTCACCCGGATCTGCGACTGCCTTCACTAATAATGCTTGTGGGCCACTAGGTCTATTTGATATTTGCTCTAGTGCTTCTTCTATTATCCATCCACTACTCAATGTGTTTAAAACTTCCCGAGTTGTAGAATTGCAATTTTGTAATGCACATTGTTTTAACATAGCTCCCTTCATGTATTCAGGTACCCCTGCGGCCTCTATAGCTGTTGCTACCCTATCAATAAAGCTCCCAAAATCCTCACTCCTTCCTTGCTGGATTCCCATGTATGAGGGGAGTCCACCTGGTGCCCTAATTCTGAACATGGCATGCCTAGCCAATCGCATAGATTCCCTCAATTTGTCTGGACCTAAGAGGGCTTGAGTCTCCGTCCTCACGTATGGTCCCAGCCCTAATAGTTCATCAAGTGTTACCCCATGCAGCGGATCTCCTGGCTGCCTCTGGATCATAACACTCTGCTGGCATAGATCTTGCCAGTGTGCATTAAACAGCAATAACTGATGCTGGGTAAATATCAATTTTGCTACTCCTCTTATGTCTGCTTGTAGCAAAATTTGTGAACCCCAGATAAAATCCAACATTTGTTTCACTGGCTCACCCGTGACTCCACACTGGCTAACTGTAGCCCTCAGCTGTGACAATAATTTCCAGTCTAATGCTGATATGGTTGCCTGCATTCCTCCTGCAGCCAAAGGAGTATAGGTTACAGGGCACGCCAATTCCTGCACCGCCGCCGCCCCTTCACCATCCCCCTGCTCCATGCATGCTTTCGCTATGCTCGCCCATGCCTCTCTGCGCTCTCTTGCGATTGCCTCCGCCAGGGCACTTTCTGCCCCAGGGACCGGCTCATCGCCTTGCTTTTCTAGGGCAGTTGCTGAAGGGGTTAATGGTTCCACAAGCGGCGCAGTTGGAACAGTTATTGGCTCTGAGCCTGCGGCCGGAGCATTTACTGGCTCTGAGCCCGTAGCCCGTTCGGCTGGGATAACGATTGTGCTTACGGCAGGAGGAACTGCTGGTGGCCAATTCCCGTAACCCTCATTTCGCTGGTGTGCCCCCCACAGCTTGCTGGGCTGCCCTTTTTTCAGACTGACTCTGAAGCAATTCATTATGAACTGCCTTCCATAGCTTCCCCAGTTTCCTTGCCACTTTGTTCTCTAGCGTAGCCTCCCACAGCACATCTCCAAACTTCCGCCACTCACTCAGCTCATGAACTGAATAAGGGTTAACAAGCAAACCCTGGCTCTGACCATAGGCCAATAATCCAGGGAGCTCTTTTTTAAGATCTATTCCTTCTATCCCGTGCTTTTCTAAAAAGCGAGTAAATAATTGATAAGCTGCTTCCCTTTCCATACCTAAGTTTCAGCGCTGTTGCAGCCTTGCAGGGTCCGGCAGCCCGTATCGGTCAGGTCTCACAGAGTGTCCTGAGGCACGGCACTTCTTCTTTCTCGGAGTGCTTTCGCCGTCCCCGCTGCTTAGGGACCCGAACTTCCTACGCCGCTCTTCTGGTTCAGCCCAACGGGTTATCATGTCACGGTCACCATTTGTCGGAGCACGGAGGGGGACAATCACACGACCACAGAATTAATCAGAAAGTCTCAACTTTAATCAGAAGGTTGCGTGCATTTATGTTGGCACTAATGAAGCTCATACATATTGCAAAGCCCGAGCTCCTGATAGGCTCTTCAGCTACTTGTAGCCCCAGCCCTTCTTTGTACTTTTTTGTGGTTAGACCATGCCATTCATCTTTCGTATTTCTACATTCTCCTACCTTCCTACGCATCCTGTTACTTTGCTCAAGGACTCTCTCCTCGTTAGCCTTGTTTACATCCTGTTACATTGCTCAAGGACTCTCGTCTCATTAGCCGAATACTGTCTGTGTGGCCTTTCTCAGCCAGCCAGGTCTCAATCACGCTCTCCACATTGGGAAGTGTAACGCAGCATTTTTTTTAGAAAATGGGAGCTATTTCTTGGAGTAGTGGTATTTCTGGGAGAAAATGAGCTCTCTTGGGGATAAAAATGGTCCACCAGTGATAAAATGCCACATTTCTGGGAGAAACTGTCCTCTTGAGGAGCGTAATGTTGTATATAAGGGAGGGAATGGGAAATATTCCAAAGAGTCATGGTATTTCTGGGAGAAAATGCTCCAAATCTGGGAGTAAGTGTCATCATGAGGAGTGTCATGGAGTAGATTTGGGAGGAAATGGAGGTATTTCTAAGAGTAGCGGTATTTCTGGGAGCAAATGTCGTCTTTGGGGAAGAAAATGTCCTCTTGAGGGAAGAAAACAGGTCTTTCTTCCCCAGAACATCAACCAATTGGGAGAAAATGTCCTCTCTTGGGGAGAAAAGTGGTCTTTCTGGGGGAAAGTGTCCTCTTCTTGGTTGCAAGTGTCCTATTTGGTCTTGTCCTGGAGGCTTTTTGGGAGAAAGCGTGAGGCAGTTGTAAGAGAAGGGGTAATTCTGGGAGAAAAAATATCCTCGTTTTGGAAGAGAAGGTGAAATATCCACAGGAAAAGCGGTATTTCAGGGAGTAAATGAGATTGTAGAGGTAGAAAAGTGGGAACCGGTGTGAAAGAATGTCTTGTATTGGAGAGCAACGGTGGTCTTTTTGGTGTGGCAAGTGGTCTCTTGGGGAGAAAACATGGTAAGTACGGGAGAAAATGTCCTCTGGAGGAGTGTCAAGTAGTATTTTGGAGAGCAAATGTCAGGTATTTCTCAGCAAAGTGCTGTTTTGGGGAGATAGTAGCATCCTTGGTTGGAAAATGACAGGTGTTTGTGAGAAAGCTGGTATTTTGGGAAAAAAGGCCATGTTTTGAAGAGTAAGCAGGAATTTCTGGGGGAATGTATGCCATCGTTGGGAGAAACCTGGTCTATGTGGGAGATAATGTCGTGTATTTGGGAGAAACCTGGTCTATCTGGGAGAAAATGCCGTCTTGATGTGAGTAAGTGTGATCCTGAGGAGCGTCAAGTAGTATTCTTGGGATGAAATGGAAGGTATTTGTAAGAGAAGTGGTATTTCTGGGAGAAAATGTCTTGTTTTGGGAGAAAATGTCCTATTTTGGGGGGCAGAAGCTGGTATTTCTGTGACAAAATGCCATCTTGATGGGAGTAATTGTGATCTTGGGCTGTCGGAGCTCGGCGGGGGACAATCACACGACCACAGAATTGATCAGAAAGTCTCAACTTTAAATCAGAAGTTCGCGTGCATTTATGTTGGCGCTAATGAAGCTCATACATATTGCAAAGCCCGAGCTCCTGATAGGCTCTTCAGCTACTTGTAGCCCCAGCCCTTCTTTGTACTTTTTTGTGGTTAGACCATGCCATTCATCTTTCTTATTTCTACATTCTCCTACCTTCCTACACATCCTGTTACTTTGCTCAAGGACTCTCTCCTCGTTAGCCTTGTTTACATCCTGTTACTTTGCTCAAGGACTCTCGTCTCATTAGCCGAATACTGTCTGTGTGGCCTTTCTCAGCCAGCCAGGTCTCAATCACGCTCTCCACACTTCCCCTGTTTTCTTTTTGGACAACTAGGCTAGCTCCTACTACCTTATCAATTCCTCGGTGTATTATGCGCTGTAGACAAGAGAACACACATGGCACCACCAACAGTAACACAATTAATACCCCCAGTATCATAAGCACGAAAATCGGATGATGTCTAGAAACCAGGGACCGGTTCCTAGCCCACGGAGCCAGTCCTCTAACCCCAAACCCTCCTCTGCCTGCAAATGGCTTGTGAGGGTTTGTAGCTTAGCTATTTGTTGGTGTATTGATGACGAGTGTTCCGTGAGGTTCATGCAGCACATTCCATCAAAGTCCTCACATCCGTGCCCGTGAGCCAGCAGTAAAAAGTCTATAGCAGCGCGATTTTGCAGTGTGGCATGCCTGACTGAATCTATATCTACCAACAATTCCTCTAATACCCTTGAAGTGGCATTTGTCTGCTTTATTGTTAAGCACTACTCTATTTATACATGTTAACAGAGCATTCTGCAAAACACTCTTTAACCGTTCACACAGGTGCTTAGCCAATCAGAGCCGTGAGATGTTCTTTCTTCTTCTGAAGGTGTCCTTGGTTCTCATGCTGCTTATCTTGGTCCGCAGCTGCTGCTCCGTGCAGTTTTTTCTTACGTTCCCACATTTCTTTTTTTTTGTTTATTAGCAAACTTCTACCATGCTATAAAATAATAACACTAATTATATTAATAATACAATCATTATAACTCAATCAAGGCCTCGACTGACAATACTATAAGTGTGAGAAAGGAAACAAGGCAAACATAACATCATGACAAGAAATACTGTTAACCTACTAAAAAGAACAAACACGTGTTTGGTCTGCAGCCCAACTTTCTGCAACCTGGAAATAAATCCCCAAGGGCCCCATTCTGTGCTAATCTCTAACTGCTTTGAAAGAAGTCTTCAACTTTTATATATTCTGATAGATTGATTTTGAAAAATCACTAAGATTTGTACAACAGATGCTTTTAGAGTGCTCATGATTGTGCCTTTGGGCTAATAGAAAATTAATAGTTGAGGAACTTTGCATGCCAGATAGAACTAGGGGCATTATTACTTACTGACCCTCGAGAAACAACAACCTGCAGAAAAAGGGTGGTGAATGCGACAGGCAGTGCCAGCAGGGGGCGTCCCCTGCTTCAAGGTGCACTTTTCCTCTCTCACCCACCACAGATTCTCTCTTGCTTTTATTCTTCTCAGGGTCCGAAGATATTTTCCATTTGTACACTGCATGCGCGTGGCCAGTGCGTGATACAGAGGCCAAATGGAACACCTGCTTGCAGAATGAACTATCCAGGTTAACTCTCTTAGCGTGTGCCTTTGTCTCAGGTGCTGCATGATCATATTTTAAATTCCCGAATAGTGGGATGAAGGAGAGTTAATCATTCTATAATATAGGGTCATCCCTTTGCTTGGGATTCCTTTCCAGGTTTTGTCTTAGCGCTACTAATACATTAAAATAGCTATCTCCATAGATTTCAGCATTAGTAACATTAAATCCTGTTAATTCACATTCAATCTATTACTTAAAAAATAAAAAAAAATAAAAACCACACAACAACGGTTACTACTCTGCTATTTGCAATACAACAAGTTACAAAGCAAAACCAAATAATAAGAAGCACACAATCTCAATCACTATGAGTTCATGGTCGTTTCAAGCCTGGTTTCATTCTTTCTCACCGTTTCACATCCTGACACCGTTCTTTTCGTGGGTTCCGTGAGCTGCAACGGGAGTACGCACAACCATTCCCCCTTTTTCCTTTTGCGCAAGCAAGACAGTAGTGGACATTTTGTTAAGTAAGCATTTTAGCTGTAACGGCAACTCTGGATCTCTACGTCGTACGCAGCTCTGGGTTATTCCTTCAGCGATTTGTTGTATGGTGCGATATTGTTCTGTCGAGAGTTCAACCAACTGAGCAGGATCCGTTCCCCGCAATATAGGTCACAGTAATTCTATAAGTTCATTTGCAATGCCGACTATGGGCTGTAACCACTGCAGGTCTCCTAGTAATTTTTGGGCTTCATTTAAAGTCCTTATGTCTGTCTTCAATTGAAGCTTTTGCGGCGTGACGATTTTATCATTTAATATCAGACTGAGATATTTCCAGGGGGACATATGCTGGATCTTTTCCGGTGCTATCACTAGTCCTTTTGCTGCCAGTGTTTCATGCAGGAGTGTCATCTGTTGCTCAGCGTGTGTAGGCTTCTGACGCTTGCAAGGGTGCAAGAGCTGCCATTACCTGCGACTGACTAGCTTGTGCCTGGGCTTTTAATCCCTCACCCGGATCTGCGACTGCCTTCACTAATAATGCTTGTGGGCCACTAGGTCTATTTGATATTTGCTCTAGTGCTTCTTCTATTATCCATCCACTACTCAATGTGTTTAAAACTTCCCGAGTTGTAGAATTGCAATTTTGTAATGCACATTGTTTTAACATAGCTCCCTTCATGTATTCAGGTACCCCTGCGGCCTCTATAGCTGTTGCTACCCTATCAATAAAGCTCCCAAAATCCTCACTCCTTCCTTGCTGGATTCCCATGTATGAGGGGAGTCCACCTGGTGCCCTAATTCTGAACATGGCATGCCTAGCCAATCGCATAGATTCCCTCAATTTGTCTGGACCTAAGAGGGCTTGAGTCTCCGTCCTCACGTATGGTCCCAGCCCTAATAGTTCATCAAGTGTTACCCCATGCAGCGGATCTCCTGGCTGCCTCTGGATCATAACACTCTGCTGGCATAGATCTTGCCAGTGTGCATTAAACAGCAATAACTGATGCTGGGTAAATATCAATTTTGCTACTCCTCTTATGTCTGCTTGTAGCAAAATTTGTGAACCCCAGATAAAATCCAACATTTGTTTCACTGGCTCACCCGTGACTCCACACTGGCTAACTGTAGCCCTCAGCTGTGACAATAATTTCCAGTCTAATGCTGATATGGTTGCCTGCATTCCTCCTGCAGCCAAAGGAGTATAGGTTACAGGGCACGCCAATTCCTGCACCGCCGCCGCCCCTTCACCATCCCCCTGCTCCATGCATGCTTTCGCTATGCTCGCCCATGCCTCTCTGCGCTCTCTTGCGATTGCCTCCGCCAGGGCACTTTCTGCCCCAGGGACCGCTCATCGCCTTGCTTTTCTAGGGCAGTTGCTGAAGGGGTTAATGGTTCCACAAGCGGCGCAGTTGGAACAGTTATTGGCTCTGAGCCTGCGGCCGGAGCATTTACTGGCTCTGAGCCCGTAGCCCGTTCGGCTGGGATAACGATTGTGCTTACGGCAGGAGGAACTGCTGGTGGCCAATTCCCGTAACCCTCATTTCGCTGGTGTGCCCCCCACAGCTTGCTGGGCTGCCCTTTTTTCAGACTGACTCTGAAGCAATTCATTATGAACTGCCTTCCATAGCTTCCCCAGTTTCCTTGCCACTTTATCGTTCTCTAGCGTAGCCCCCACAGCACATCTCCAAACTTCCGCCACTCACTCAGCTCATGAACTGAATAAGGGTTAACAAGCAAACCCTGGCTCTGACCATAGGCCAATAATCCAGGGAGCTCTTTTTTAAGATCTATTCCTTCTATCCCGTGCTTTTCTAAAAAGCGAGTAAATAATTGATAAGCTGCTTCTTCCCTTTCCATACCTAAGTTTCAGCGCTGTTGCAGCCTTGCAGGGTCCGGCAGCCCGTATCGGTCAGGTCTCACAGAGTGTCCTGAGGCACGGCACTTCTTCTTTCTCGGAGTGCTTTCGCCGTCCCCGCTGCTTAGGGACCCGAACTTCCTACGCCGCTCTTCTGGTTCAGCCCAACGGGTTATCATGTCACGGTCACCATTTGTCGGAGCACGGAGGGGGACAATCACACGACCACAGAATTAATCAGAAAGTCTCAACTTTAATCAGAAGGTTGCGTGCATTTATGTTGGCACTAATGAAGCTCATACATATTGCAAAGCCCGAGCTCCTGATAGGCTCTTCAGCTACTTGTAGCCCCAGCCCTTCTTTGTACTTTTTTGTGGTTAGACCATGCCATTCATCTTTCGTATTTCTACATTCTCCTACCTTCCTACGCATCCTGTTACTTTGCTCAAGGACTCTCTCCTCGTTAGCCTTGTTTACATCCTGTTACATTGCTCAAGGACTCTCGTCTCATTAGCCGAATACTGTCTGTGTGGCCTTTCTCAGCCAGCCAGGTCTCAATCACGCTCTCCACATTGGGAAGTGTAACGCAGCATTTTTTTTAGAAAATGGGAGCTATTTCTTGGAGTAGTGGTATTTCTGGGAGAAAATGAGCTCTCTTGGGGATAAAAATGGTCCACCAGTGATAAAATGCCACATTTCTGGGAGAAACTGTCCTCTTGAGGAGCGTAATGTTGTATATAAGGGAGGAAATGGGAAATATTCCGAAGAGTCCTGGTATTTCTGGGAGAAAATGCCCCAAATCTGGGAGTAAGTGTCATCAGGAGGCGTGTCATGGAGTCGATTTGGGAGGAAATGGAGGTATTTCTAAGAGTAGCGGTATTTCTGGGAGCAAATGTCGTCTTTGGGGAAGAAAATGTCCTCTTGAGGGAAGAAAACAGGTCTTTCTTCCCCAGAACATCAACCAATTGGGAGAAAATGTCCTCTCTTGGGGAGAAAAGTGGTCTTTCTGGGGGAAAGTGTCCTCTTCTTGGTTGCAAGTGTCCCATTTGGTCTTGTCATGGAGGCTTTTTGGGAGAAAGCGTGAGGCAGTTGTAAGAGAAGGGGTATTTCTGGGAGAAAAAATATCCTCGTTTTGGAAGAGAAGGTGAAATATCCACAGGAAAAGCGGTATTTCAGGGAGTAAATGAGATTGTAGAGGTAGAAAAGTGGGAACCGGTGTGAAAGAATGTCTTGTATTGGAGAGCAACGGTGGTCTTTTTGGTGTGGCAAGTGGTCTCTTGGGGAGAAAACATGGTAAGATGGGGAGAAAATGTCCTCTGGAGGAGTGTCAAGTAGTATTTTGGAGAGCAAATGTCAGGTATTTCTCAGCAAAGTGCTGTTTTGGGGAGATAGTAGCATCCTTGGTTGGAAAATGACAGGTGTTTGTGAGAAAGCTGGTATTTTGGGAAAAAAGGCCATGTTTTGAAGAGTAAGCAGGAATTTCTGGGGGAATGTATGCCATCCTTGGGAGAAACCGGGTCTTTGTGGGAGATAATGTCATGTATTTGGGAGAAACCTGGTCTATCTGGGAGAAAAGGCCGTCTTGATGGGAGTAAGTGTGATCCTGTGGAGCGTCAAGTAGTATTCTTGGGATGAAGTGGGAGGTATTTCTAAGAGAAGTGGTATTTCTGGGAGAAAATGTCTTGTTTTGGGAGAAAATGCCCTATTTTGGGGGGCAGAAGCTGGTATTTCTGTGACAAAATGCCATCTTGATGGGAGTAATTGTGATCTTGGGCTGTCGGAGCTCGGCGGGGGACAATCACACGACCACAGAATTGATCAGAAAGTCTCAACTTTAAATCAGAAGTTCGCGTGCATTTATGTTGGCGCTAATGAAGCTCATACATATTGCAAAGCCCGAGCTCCTGATAGGCTCTTCAGCTACTTGTAGCCCCAGCCCTTCTTTGTACTTTTTTGTGGTTAGACCATGCCATTCATCTTTCTTATTTCTACATTCTCCTACCTTCCTACACATCCTGTTACTTTGCTCAAGGACTCTCTCCTCGTTAGCCTTGTTTACATCCTGTTACTTTGCTCAAGGACTCTCGTCTCATTAGCCGAATACTGTCTGTGTGGCCTTTCTCAGCCAGCCAGGTCTCAATCACGCTCTCCACACTTCCCCTGTTTTCTTTTTGGACAACTAGGCTAGCTCCTACTACCTTATCAATTCCTCGGTGTATTATGCGCTGTAGACAAGAGAACACACATGGCACCACCAACAGTAACACAATTAATACCCCCAGTATCATAAGCACGAATCGGATGATGTCTAGAAACCAGGGACCGGTTCCTAGCCCACGGAGCCAGTCCTCTAACCCCAAACCCTCCTCTGCCTGCAAATGGCTTGTGAGGGTTTGTAGCTTAGCTATTTGTTGGTGTATTGATGACGAGTGTTCCGTGAGGTTCATGCAGCACATTCCATCAAAGTCCTCACATCCGTGCCCGTGAGCCAGCAGTAAAAAGTCTATAGCAGCGCGATTTTGCAGTGTGGCATGCCTGACTGAATCTATATCTACCAACAATTCCTCTAATACCCTTGAAGTGGCATTTGTCTGCTTTATTGTTAAGCACTACTCTATTTATACATGTTAACAGAGCATTCTGCAAAACACTCTTTAACCGTTCACACAGGTGCTTAGCCAATCAGAGCCGTGAGATGTTCTTTCTTCTTCTGAAGGTGTCCTTGGTTCTCATGCTGCTTATCTTGGTCCGCAGCTGCTGCTCCGTGCAGTTTTTTCTTACGTTCCCACATTTTCCCCTTTTTTGTTTATTAGCAAACTTCTACCATGCTATAAAATAATAACACTAATTATATTAATAATACAATCATTATAACTCAATCAAGGCCTCGACTGACAATACTATAAGTGTGAGAAAGGAAACAAGGCAAACATAACATCATGACAAGAAATACTGTTAACCTACTAAAAAGAACAAACACGTGTTTGGTCTGCAGCCCAACTTTCTGCAACCTGGAAATAAATCCCCAAGGGCCCCATTCTGTGCTAATCTCTAACTGCTTTGAAAGAAGTCTTCAACTTTTATATATTCTGATAGATTGATTTTGAAAAATCACTAAGATTTGTACAACAGATGCTTTTAGAGTGCTCATGATTGTGCCTTTGGGCTAATAGAAAATTAATAGTTGAGGAACTTTGCATGCCAGATAGAACTAGGGGCATTATTACTTACTGACCCTCGAGAAACAACAACCTGCAGAAAAAGGGTGGTGAATGCGACAGGCAGTGCCAGCAGGGCGTCCCCTGCTTCAAGGTGCACTTTTCCTCTCTCACCCACCACAGATTCTCTCTTGCTTTTATTCTTCTCAGGGTCCGAAGATATTTTCCATTTGTACACTGCATGCGCGTGGCCAGTGCGTGATACAGAGGCCAAATGGAACACCTGCTTGCAGAATGAACTATCCAGGTTAACTCTCTTAGCGTGTGCCTTTGTCTCAGGTGCTGCATGATCATATTTTAAATTCCCGAATAGTGGGATGAAGGAGAGTTAATCATTCTATAATATAGGGTCATCCCTTTGCTTGGGATTCCTTTCCAGGTTTTGTCTTAGCGCTACTAATACATTAAAATAGCTATCTCCATAGATTTCAGCATTAGTAACATTAAATCCTGTTAATTCACATTCAATCTATTACTTAAAAAATAAAAAAAAATAAAAACCACACAACAACGGTTACTACTCTGCTATTTGCAATACAACAAGTTACAAAGCAAAACCAAATAATAAGAAGCACACAATCTCAATCACTATGAGTTCATGGTCGTTTCAAGCCTGGTTTCATTCTTTCTCACCGTTTCACATCCTGACACCGTTCTTTTCGTGGGTTCCGTGAGCTGCAACGGGAGTACGCACAACCATTCCCCCTTTTTCCTTTTGCGCAAGCAAGACAGTAGTGGACATTTTGTTAAGTAAGCATTTTAGCTGTAACGGCAACTCTGGATCTCTACGTCGTACGCAGCTCTGGGTTATTCCTTCAGCGATTTGTTGTATGGTGCGATATTGTTCTGTCGAGAGTTCAACCAACTGAGCAGGATCCGTTCCCCGCAATATAGGTCACAGTAATTCTATAAGTTCATTTGCAATGCCGACTATGGGCTGTAACCACTGCAGGTCTCCTAGTAATTTTTGGGCTTCATTTAAAGTCCTTATGTCTGTCTTCAATTGAAGCTTTTGCGGCGTGACGATTTTATCATTTAATATCAGACTGAGATATTTCCAGGGGGACATATGCTGGATCTTTTCCGGTGCTATCACTAGTCCTTTTGCTGCCAGTGTTTCATGCAGGAGTGTCATCTGTTGCTCAGCGTGTGTAGGCTTCTGACGCTTGCAAGGGTGCAAGAGCTGCCATTACCTGCGACTGACTAGCTTGTGCCTGGGCTTTTAATCCCTCACCCGGATCTGCGACTGCCTTCACTAAATAATGCTTGTGGGCCACTAGGTCTATTTGATATTTGCTCTAGTGCTTCTTCTATTATCCATCCACTACTCAATGTGTTTAAAACTTCCCGAGTTGTAGAATTGCAATTTTGTAATGCACATTGTTTTAACATAGCTCCCTTCATGTATTCAGGTACCCCCCTGCGGCCTCTATAGCTGTTGCTACCCTATCAATAAAGCTCCCAAAATCCTCACTCCTTCCTTGCTGGATTCCCATGTATGAGGGGAGTCCACCTGGTGCCCTAATTCTGAACATGGCATGCCTAGCCAATCGCATAGATTCCCTCAATTTGTCTGGACCTAAGAGGGCTTGAGTCTCCGTCCTCACGTATGGTCCCAGCCCTAATAGTTCATCAAGTGTTACCCCATGCAGCGGATCTCCTGGCTGCCTCTGGATCATAACACTCTGCTGGCATAGATCTTGCCAGTGTGCATTAAACAGCAATAACTGATGCTGGGTAAATATCAATTTTGCTACTCCTCTCTTATGTCTGCTTGTAGCAAAATTTGTGAACCCCAGATAAAATCCAACATTTGTTTCACTGGCTCACCCGTGACTCCACACTGGCTAACTGTAGCCCTCAGCTGTGACAATAATTTCCAGTCTAATGCTGATATGGTTGCCTGCATTCCTCCTGCAGCCAAAGGAGTATAGGTTACAGGGCACGCCAATTCCTGCACCGCCGCCGCCCCTTCACCATCCCCCTGCTCCATGCATGCTTTCGCTATGCTCGCCCATGCCTCTCTGCGCTCTCTTGCGATTGCCTCCGCCAGGGCACTTTCTGCCCCAGGGACCGGCTCATCGCCTTGCTTTTCTAGGGCAGTTGCTGAAGGGGTTAATGGTTCCACAAGCGGCGCAGTTGGAACAGTTATTGGCTCTGAGCCTGCGGCCGGAGCATTTACTGGCTCTGAGCCCGTAGCCCGTTCGGCTGGGATAACGATTGTGCTTACGGCAGGAGGAACTGCTGGTGGCCAATTCCAACCCTCATTTCGCTGGTGTGCCCCCCACAGCTTGCTGGGCTGCCCTTTTTTCAGACTGACTCTGAAGCAATTCATTATGAACTGCCTTCCATAGCTTCCCCAGTTTCCTTGCCACTTTATCGTTCTCTAGCGTAGCCTCCCACAGCACATCTCCAAACTTCCGCCACTCACTCAGCTCATGAACTGAATAAGGGTTAACAAGCAAACCCTGGCTCTGACCATAGGCCAATAATCCAGGGAGCTCTTTTTTAAGATCTATTCCTTCTATCCCGTGCTTTTCTAAAAAGCGAGTAAATAATTGATAAGCTGCTTCCCTTTCCATACCTAAGTTTCAGCGCTGTTGCAGCCTTGCAGGGTCCGGCAGCCCGTATCGGTCAGGTCTCACAGAGTGTCCTGAGGCACGGCACTTCTTCTTTCTCGGAGTGCTTTCGCCGTCCCCGCTGCTTAGGGACCCGAACTTCCTACGCCGCTCTTCTGGTTCAGCCCAACGGGTTATCATGTCACGGTCACCATTTGTCGGAGCACGGAGGGGGACAATCACACGACCACAGAATTAATCAGAAAGTCTCAACTTTAATCAGAAGGTTGCGTGCATTTATGTTGGCACTAATGAAGCTCATACATATTGCAAAGCCCGAGCTCCTGATAGGCTCTTCAGCTACTTGTAGCCCCAGCCCTTCTTTGTACTTTTTTGTGGTTAGACCATGCCATTCATCTTTCGTATTTCTACATTCTCCTACCTTCCTACGCATCCTGTTACTTTGCTCAAGGACTCTCTCCTCGTTAGCCTTGTTTACATCCTGTTACATTGCTCAAGGACTCTCGTCTCATTAGCCGAATACTGTCTGTGTGGCCTTTCTCAGCCAGCCAGGTCTCAATCACGCTCTCCACATTGGGAAGTGTAACGCAGCATTTTTTTTAGAAAATGGGAGCTATTTCTTGGAGTAGTGGTATTTCTGGGAGAAAATGAGCTCTCTTGGGGATAAAAATGGTCCACCAGTGATAAAATGCCACATTTCTGGGAGAAACTGTCCTCTTGAGGAGTGTAATGTTGTATATAAGGGAGGAAATGGGAAATATTCCAAAGAGTCGTGGTATTTCTGGGAGAAAATGCCCCAAATCTGGGAGTAAGTGTCATCATGAGGCGTGTCATGGAGTCGATTTGGGAGGAAATGGAGGTATTTCTAAGAGTAGCGGTATTTCTGGGAGCAAATGTCGTCTTTGGGGAAGAAAATGTCCTCCTGAGGGAAGAAAACAGGTCTTTCTTCCCCAGAACATCAACCAATTGGGAGAAAATGTCCTCTCTTGGGGAGAAAAGTGGTCTTTCTGGGGGAAAGTGTCCTCTTCTTGGTTGCAAGTGTCCCATTTGGTCTTGTCCTGGAGGCTTTTTGGGAGAATGCGTGAGGCAGTTGTAAGAGAAGGGGTATTTCTAGGAGAAAAAATATCCTCGTTTTGAAAGAGAAGGTGAAATATCCGGAGGAAAAGCGGTATTTCAGGGAGTAAATGAGATTGTAGAGGTAGAAAAGTGGGAAAGGGTGTGAAAGAATGTCTTGTATTGGAGAGCAACGGTGGTCTTTTTGGTGTGGCAAGTGGTCTCTTGGGGAGAAAACATGGTAAGATGGGGAGAAAATGTCCTCTGGAGGAGTGTCAAGTAGTATTTTGGAGAGCAAATGTCAGGTATTTCTCAGCAAAGTGCTGTTTTGGGGAGATAGTAGCATCCTTGGTTGGAAAATGACAGGTGTTTGTGAGAAAGATGGTATTTTGGGTGAAAAGGCCATGTTTTGAAGAGTAAGCAGGAATTTCTGGGGGAATGTATGCCATCCTTGGGAGAAACCGGGTCTTTGTGGGAGATAATGTCATGTATTTGGGAGAAACCTGGTCTATCTGGGAGAAAAGGCCGTCTTGATGGGAGTAAGTGTGATCCTGTGGAGCGTCAAGTAGTATTCTTGGGATGAAGTGGGAGGTATTTCTAAGAGAAGTGGTATTTCTGGGAGAAAATGTCTTGTTTTGGGAGAAAATGTCCTATTTGGGGGGGCAGAAGCTGGTATTTCTGTGACAAAATGCCATCTTGATGGGAGTAATTGTGATCTTGGGCTGTCGGAGCTCGGCGGGGGACAATCACACGACCACAGAATTGATCAGAAAGTCTCAACTTTAAATCAGAAGTTCGCGTGCATTTATGTTGGCGCTAATGAAGCTCATACATATTGCAAAGCCCGAGCTCCTGATAGGCTCTTCAGCTACTTGTAGCCCCAGCCCTTCTTTGTACTTTTTTGTGGTTAGACCATGCCATTCATCTTTCTTATTTCTACATTCTCCTACCTTCCTACACATCCTGTTACTTTGCTCAAGGACTCTCTCCTCGTTAGCCTTGTTTACATCCTGTTACTTTGCTCAAGGACTCTCGTCTCATTAGCCGAATACTGTCTGTGTGGCCTTTCTCAGCCAGCCAGGTCTCAATCACGCTCTCCACACTTCCCCTGTTTTCTTTTTGGACAACTAGGCTAGCTCCTACTACCTTATCAATTCCTCGGTGTATTATGCGCTGTAGACAAGAGAACACACATGGCACCACCAACAGTAACACAATTAATACCCCCAGTATCATAAGCACGAATCGGATGATGTCTAGAAACCAGGGACCGGTTCCTAGCCCACGGAGCCAGTCCTCTAACCCCAAACCCTCCTCTGCCTGCAAATGGCTTGTGAGGGTTTGTAGCTTAGCTATTTGTTGGTGTATTGATGACGAGTGTTCCGTGAGGTTCATGCAGCACATTCCATCAAAGTCCTCACATCCGTGCCCGTGAGCCAGCAGTAAAAAGTCTATAGCAGCGCGATTTTGCAGTGTGGCATGCCTGACTGAATCTATATCTACCAACAATTCCTCTAATACCCTTGAAGTGGCATTTGTCTGCTTTATTGTTAAGCACTACTCTATTTATACATGTTAACAGAGCATTCTGCAAAACACTCTTTAACCGTTCACACAGGTGCTTAGCCAATCAGAGCCGTGAGATGTTCTTTCTTCTTCTGAAGGTGTCCTTGGTTCTCATGCTGCTTATCTTGGTCCGCAGCTGCTGCTCCGTGCAGTTTTTTCTTACGTTCCCACATTTTCCCCTTTTTTGTTTATTAGCAAACTTCTACCATGCTATAAAATAATAACACTAATTATATTAATAATACAATCATTATAACTCAATCAAGGCCTCGACTGACAATACTATAAGTGTGAGAAAGGAAACAAGGCAAACATAACATCATGACAAGAAATACTGTTAACCTACTAAAAAGAACAAACACGTGTTTGGTCTGCAGCCCAACTTTCTGCAACCTGGAAATAAATCCCCAAGGGCCCCATTCTGTGCTAATCTCTAACTGCTTTGAAAGAAGTCTTCAACTTTTATATATTCTGATAGATTGATTTTGAAAAATCACTAAGATTTGTACAACAGATGCTTTTAGAGTGCTCATGATTGTGCCTTTGGGCTAATAGAAAATTAATTAATAGTTGAGGAACTTTGCATGCCAGATAGAACTAGGGGCATTATTACTTACTGACCCTCGAGAAACAACAACCTGCAGAAAAAGGGTGGTGAATGCGACAGGCAGTGCCAGCAGGGCGTCCCCTGCTTCAAGGTGCACTTTTCCTCTCTCACCCACCACAGATTCTCTCTTGCTTTTATTCTTCTCAGGGTCCGAAGATATTTTCCATTTGTACACTGCATGCGCGTGGCCAGTGCGTGATACAGAGGCCAAATGGAACACCTGCTTGCAGAATGAACTATCCAGGTTAACTCTCTTAGCGTGTGCCTTTGTCTCAGGTGCTGCATGATCATATTTTAAATTCCCGAATAGTGGGATGAAGGAGAGTTAATCATTCTATAATATAGGGTCATCCCTTTGCTTGGGATTCCTTTCCAGGTTTTGTCTTAGCGCTACTAATACATTAAAATAGCTATCTCCATAGATTTCAGCATTAGTAACATTAAATCCTGTTAATTCACATTCAATCTATTACTTAAAAAATAAAAAAAAATAAAAACCACACAACAACGGTTACTACTCTGCTATTTGCAATACAACAAGTTACAAAGCAAAACCAAATAATAAGAAGCACACAATCTCAATCACTATGAGTTCATGGTCGTTTCAAGCCTGGTTTCATTCTTTCTCACCGTTTCACATCCTGACACCGTTCTTTTCGTGGGTTCCGTGAGCTGCAACGGGAGTACGCACAACCATTCCCCCTTTTTCCTTTTGCGCAAGCAAGACAGTAGTGGACATTTTGTTAAGTAAGCATTTTAGCTGTAACGGCAACTCTGGATCTCTACGTCGTACGCAGCTCTGGGTTATTCCTTCAGCGATTTGTTGTATGGTGCGATATTGTTCTGTCGAGAGTTCAACCAACTGAGCAGGATCCGTTCCCCGCAATATAGGTCACAGTAATTCTATAAGTTCATTTGCAATGCCGACTATGGGCTGTAACCACTGCAGGTCTCCTAGTAGTAATTTTTGGGCTTCATTTAAAGTCCTTATGTCTGTCTTCAATTGAAGCTTTTGCGGCGTGACGATTTTATCATTTAATATCAGACTGAGATATTTCCAGGGGGACATATGCTGGATCTTTTCCGGTGCTATCACTAGTCCTTTTGCTGCCAGTGTTTCATGCAGGAGTGTCATCTGTTGCTCAGCGTGTGTAGGCTTCTGACGCTTGCAAGGGTGCAAGAGCTGCCATTACCTGCGACTGACTAGCTTGTGCCTGGGCTTTTAATCCCTCACCCGGATCTGCGACTGCCTTCACTAATAATGCTTGTGGGCCACTAGGTCTATTTGATATTTGCTCTAGTGCTTCTTCTATTATCCATCCACTACTCAATGTGTTTAAAACTTCCCGAGTTGTAGAATTGCAATTTTGTAATGCACATTGTTTTAACATAGCTCCCTTCATGTATTCAGGTACCCCTGCGGCCTCTATAGCTGTTGCTACCCTATCAATAAAGCTCCCAAAATCCTCACTCCTTCCTTGCTGGATTCCCATGTATGAGGGGAGTCCACCTGGTGCCCTAATTCTGAACATGGCATGCCTAGCCAATCGCATAGATTCCCTCAATTTGTCTGGACCTAAGAGGGCTTGAGTCTCCGTCCTCACGTATGGTCCCAGCCCTAATAGTTCATCAAGTGTTACCCCATGCAGCGGATCTCCTGGCTGCCTCTGGATCATAACACTCTGCTGGCATAGATCTTGCCAGTGTGCATTAAACAGCAATAACTGATGCTGGGTAAATATCAATTTTGCTACTCCTCTTATGTCTGCTTGTAGCAAAATTTGTGAACCCCAGATAAAATCCAACATTTGTTTCACTGGCTCACCCGTGACTCCACACTGGCTAACTGTAGCCCTCAGCTGTGACAATAATTTCCAGTCTAATGCTGATATGGTTGCCTGCATTCCTCCTGCAGCCAAAGGAGTATAGGTTACAGGGCACGCCAATTCCTGCACCCGCCGCCGCCCCTTCACCATCCCCCTGCTCCATGCATGCTTTCGCTATGCTCGCCCATGCCTCTCTGCGCTCTCTTGCGATTGCCTCCGCCAGGGCACTTTCTGCCCCAGGGACCGGCTCATCGCCTTGCTTTTCTAGGGCAGTTGCTGAAGGGGTTAATGGTTCCACAAGCGGCGCAGTTGGAACAGTTATTGGCTCTGAGCCTGCGGCCGGAGCATTTACTGGCTCTGAGCCCGTAGCCCGTTCGGCTGGGATAACGATTGTGCTTACGGCAGGAGGAACTGCTGGTGGCCAATTCCCGTAACCCTCATTTCGCTGGTGTGCCCCCCACAGCTTGCTGGGCTGCCCTTTTTTCAGACTGACTCTGAAGCAATTCATTATGAACTGCCTTCCATAGCTTCCCCAGTTTCCTTGCCACTTTATCGTTCTCTAGCGTAGCCTCCCACAGCACATCTCCAAACTTCCGCCACTCACTCAGCTCATGAACTGAATAAGGGTTAACAAGCAAACCCTGGCTCTGACCATAGGCCAATAATCCAGGGAGCTCTTTTTTAAGATCTATTCCTTCTATCCCGTGCTTTTCTAAAAAGCGAGTAAATAATTGATAAGCTGCTTCCCTTTCCATACCTAAGTTTCAGCGCTGTTGCAGCCTTGCAGGGTCCGGCAGCCCGTATCGGTCAGGTCTCACAGAGTGTCCTGAGGCACGGCACTTCTTCTTTCTCGGAGTGCTTTCGCCGTCCCCGCTGCTTAGGGACCCGAACTTCCTACGCCGCTCTTCTGGTTCAGTCCAACGGGTTATCATGTCACGGTCACCATTTGTCGGAGCACGGAGGGGGACAATCACACGACCACAGAATTAATCAGAAAGTCTCAACTTTAATCAGAAGGTTGCGTGCATTTATGTTGGCACTAATGAAGCTCATACATATTGCAAAGCCCGAGCTCCTGATAGGCTCTTCAGCTACTTGTAGCCCCAGCCCTTCTTTGTACTTTTTTGTGGTTAGACCATGCCATTCATCTTTCGTATTTCTACATTCTCCTACCTTCCTACGCATCCTGTTACTTTGCTCAAGGACTCTCTCCTCGTTAGCCTTGTTTACATCCTGTTACATTGCTCAAGGACTCTCGTCTCATTAGCCGAATACTGTCTGTGTGGCCTTTCTCAGCCAGCCAGGTCTCAATCACGCTCTCCACATTGGGAAGTGTAACGCAGCATTTTTTTTAGAAAATGGGAGCTATTTCTTGGAGTAGTGGTATTTCTGGGAGAAAATGAGCTCTCTTGGGGATAAAAATGGTCCACCAGTGATAAAATGCCACATTTCTGGGAGAAACTGTCCTCTTGAGGAGCGTAATGTTGTATATAAGGGAGGGAATGGGAAATATTCCAAAGAGTCGTGGTATTTCTGGGAGAAAATGCCCCAAATCTGGGAGTAAGTGTCATCAGGAGGCGTGTCATGGAGTCGATTTGGGAGGAAATGGAGGTATTTCTAAGAGTAGCGGTATTTCTGGGAGCAAATGTTGTCTTTGGGGAAGAAAATGTCCTCCTGAGAGAAGAAAACAGGTCTTTCTTCCCGAAAATGACATCCAAATGGGAGAAAATGTCCTCTCTTGGGGAGAAAAGTGGTCTTTCTGGGGGAAAGTGTCCTCGTCTTGGTTGCCAGTGTCCCATATGGTCTTGTCATGGAGGCTTTTTGGGAGAAAGCGTGAGGCAGTTGTAAGAGAAGGGGTATTTCTGGGAGAAAAAATATCCTCGTTTTGGAAGGGAAGGTGAAATTTCCAGGGAAAAGTGGTATTTCTGGGAGCAAATGAGATAGTTGAGGGAGAAAAGTGGGAACTGGTGTGAAAGAATGTCTTGTCTTGGAGAGCAACGGTGGTCTTTTTGGTGTGCCAAGTGGTCTCTTGGGGAGAAAACATGGTAAGTAGGGGAGAAAATGTCCTCTGGAGGAGTGTCAAGTAGTATTTTGGAGAGCAAATGTCAGGTATTTCTCAGCAAAGTGCAGAAATACACCTTTCTGCCAGAGATGGCATTTCATACCCTCACTTTCCCCTCCAGATGTTGTTTTCTCCCAGAAAGACCCCCAAACAGCTAGCCAGAACACCATTTCCCCTCAGATGTTGTTTTCACTACACTACTCCCTGCTTTTTCAAAACTAGATGCTCTTCTCTCCCAGAAATACTAGCATTCTCTGCAAGATGGGACCTTTTCCAACCAAAGATGGGAGAGTCTCCCAGAAATAGCACTTCTCTTCATCAGACCTGATATTTTCTCCAAAAAAATACTACTTTCAACTGTTCCTTCTCTTCCAAAACAAGGATATTTCCGCCGAGAAGTACCCCTTCTCTTACAACTGCCACACGCTTTCTCCCAAAAAGCCCCCATGACAAGACCAAATGGGACACTTGCAACCAAGAAGAGGACACTTTCTCCCAGAAATATCACTTTTCTCCCCAAGAGAGGAGGTTTTCTCTCAATTGGATGACATTTTCTGTAAGAAAGACTTGTTTTCTTCCCTCAAGAGGATGTTTTCTTCCCAAGGACGAATTTTTATCCCAGAAACTCCAGGTTTCTCACAGATACATGACCTTCTCCCCCCCACATCAGACATTTGCTCCCAGAAATACCACGACTCTTTGGAATATTTCCCATTTCCTCCCTTATATACAACATTACACTCCTCAAGAGGACAGTTTCTCCCAGAAATGGGGCTGGCATTTTATCACACATACACCATTTTTATCCCCTATACAGCTCATTTTCTCCCAGAAATACCACTACTCCAAGAAATAGCTCCCATTTTCTAACAAAAATGCTGCTTTACACTCCTCAAGATCACACTTACTGCCATCAAGATGGCATTTTGTCACTGAAATACCAGCTTCTACCACCCAAAATAGGACATTTTCTCCAAAAACAAGACATTTTCTCCCAGAAATACCACTTCTCTTAGAAATACCTCCCGTTTCATCCCAAGAATACTACTTGACGCTCCGCAGGATCACACTCACTCCCATCTTTTCTTTTTTGTCATTTTCCAAACAAGGATGATACTACCTCCCCAAAACAGCACTTTGCTGAGAAATACCTGACATTTGCTCTCCAAAATACTACTTGACACTCCTCCAGAGGACATTATCTCCCCTATTTACCATGTTTTCTCCCCAAGAGACCACTTGGCACACCAAAAAGACCACCGTTGCTCTCCAATACAAGATATTCTTTCACACCCTTTCCCACTTTTCTCCCTCACCTATCTCATTTGCTCTCAGCATTTCCACTTTACCCTTGGAAATTTCACCTTCCCTTCCTATACGAGGATATTTTTTCTCCCAGAAATACCCAATAGCTTCTGCCCCCCAAAATAGGACATTTTCTCCCAAAACAAGACATTTTCTCCCAGAAATGCCACTTCTCTTAGAAATACCTCCCATTTCATCCCAAGAATACTACTTCACGCGCCTCAGGATCACACTCACTCCCATCAAAATGGCCTTTTCTTTCACATAGAGCAGGTTTCTCCAAAAGATGGCATACTTTCCCCCAGAAATTGCTGCTTTTTCTTCAAATTACGGTTGTTTTTCCCAAAATACCAGCTTTCTCACAAACACCTGTCATTTTCCAAACAAGTATGCTACTATCTGCATGAAACACAAGTTTTCCGAGAAGTTTTTCTATTTTCTTTCAGTAATTTTCCCATAAAAACATCACATTTTCTTTCAGAAATACTGTATTGCAGTAGGAAATATGATTTCTTTCTCTGGAATATGATATTTTCTCCCCTAATTGGAATGTCTCATTCAAATGCTCAAGTTTTCTGTAGACGCTCTGCTTTATTTCTCGAAAATATAAAAAAGCTGACAATTTCCCTCAGCTATACCATTTTTAGGTGAAATATTTTTCTCACAGATAATATATTTTTTCCCTTGGTGTGGCGTTTTCTTTCAGACATTCCACGTTTTTCACAAATTTGTGATCCTTTCCTTTCAAAAGAGTTCGGAAAATTGTTATTTCCGGAGAAAATTTCCATATATTAGGGAAAAAAGTGATATTCCTTTGGAAAATCTCTCTTTTTTTGGAGAATGCTCGTATTTCTGATATGAAA
The DNA here is from genome assembly GCA_036346035.1 of Crossoptilon crossoptilon. Taxonomy (NCBI): domain Eukaryota; kingdom Metazoa; phylum Chordata; class Aves; order Galliformes; family Phasianidae; genus Crossoptilon; species Crossoptilon crossoptilon. The sequence continues at coordinate 22,513 of JARXNR010000601.1, forward strand.
TATGCCTTTTCTTGGTGAAAAGCTTCAATTAGTCGAATGAGACTGGTATTTCTCGATGACAATGTGATATTTCTGAGTAATTTGGTATTTTGGATTCTAAAGTCGTATTCCTTACGAATGCCAACTGTCAGTGGAAAGAAAGATAGATGCACTTCCTACGTGGCACGGCGTGGAGGATTCTGCCTGTACACAAGGCGACCATGTAGCAGTTTCCAGCAAGTCAAACTCTCTGCAGCGGTCCACCGCGAGTGCCGCTTTCTGCCTTCAGCAGCAATCTCGTTTTTCTCGGGTGCCGAGAATGTGCGACATCAGGCTACCGCACTGCCTGCAAGCAGGGGCTTTTTTCTCCGCAGTACAGAAACAATGGCACCCGACTTTCTGTATCGATCTCCCTGAGAGCACAACGTGTGTCGCTCCTGGATCTTCTAGCTGCTCTCCGGAGCGGTTCAGCGCGAGTGGCGCTATCGACCCATGAGAGCGAAGTAGCGGTATTCCTATGCCGAGAACGTGCGAATTCAGCATACTGCATTGCCTGAAAACAGGGGGTTTTATCTCCGCAGGAAAGAAACCACGACTCTCGACTTTCTGTAACATGCTCCCTGAAAGCACAACGTGTGTCGCACCTCGAACTTCTAGCTGCACTATTAGTGGGGCATTTCACTTCTACGCTTTTCGTCACAGAATGCTGAAGTTTAGCATCGGAGAAACACTCAAAAACGAAATGTCGCTAGGAATAAAGGGATAAGAATGAGAGAGAAGCTTATTGTAGAATGCATGGACACATGGAGAACTCAGAACCGCTCCATTGCGATGTGCGCAGAAGAAGCCGCTCGTCCGAGAAAAGCATCCGGCTGAAGTCGCTCTTTCCCGGCATCCGAGAGAAACGAGACCGCTGCTGAAGGCTGCAAGCGGCATTCGGGGAGAACCGCGATTTACCGGCCAGCGACTGCAAACTCTCCGGAGCTTAACCGCTTAAGCGCGAGTGCCGCTTTCGACTCACGAGAGCAAAATAGCGGAATTGCGATGCCGAGAACGTGCGAATTCAGCCTACTTCTTTACCTCTGAACAGGGGTTTTTTTGTCCGCAGGCAAGAATTGATCTCTCTCGACTTTCTATAACGTTCTCCGTGAGATCACCACATCTGCCGGTTCCCAAATATTCAGTTGCCTTATTAGGAAGTGCTCTCCATTTTTCTCTTTTTCATCCCAGAATGCAAGAAATGTCTTAGTAGAGAAGCTTTTCTTATCTACACATTTTCGTCACAGGCTTCAGAATTGTAGAAACGGAGAACCACCCAAAAACCAGGACGTATATTTAAGAAAACCTTTTTCTGGTATTTCTGGTAGAAAATGTCATCTCTTTGGGAGAATCATGGTTTTTCATGAATAAATGAAATCTCCTTCTGTGGGGAGAAACTGTCATGTATTTGGGGGATATGGGACACTTCTAGTGGAAAATGTCATCGACTTGGCGAAAGGCTGTATTTCCGGGCGATAATGTCATTGGAATGGAGAAATGTGGTATTTCTGGGAGAGAATGTCCTTATTTGGGAAGAAGATGCCATTCATGGAGGGAGAAGCATGCATTTCGGAGAGAAAATCTCCTAGTTTTGGGTGGAAGTGTCATCTTGAGGATTATAATAACGAACTTCTTGGAGAAAGTATGAGGTATTTTCAAGAAAGCTGGTATTCCCTGGAAACAGTCTCATCTTTTGATTGAGGGAGGGAGAGGTGATGTATTGGTGACAAAGCGAATATTTCAGGAAGGAAACATCCCACATTTAAGAGAGAACTGGTATTTCTGGCAGAAAATGTCCCAAACATGGGAGAAAAATGGTATCGCTGTCATTATATGTCGTATATTTGGGGCATAAAATGCAACTTGTGTGATAAAAAGCCGTAGGATTGGGCATAAATAAGTGCCATATAGCCTAATTGGAGGAAATGGGAAGTATTTCAAAGAAAGCTGGCATCTCTGGGAGAGAAGATGGTATTTCCGGGGGAAAATGTCCTCTATTTCGGGGAATGCTGGTATGTCTGGAAGGAAATCTAATTTGGGAGGAAACTGTGATATGAAGTCTAGAAAAGTGTGATGGCAAGTATCATCCTGTGGAGTGTGAAGTAGTACTTGTGGTAGCAAATGTCATCTGTTTGGGAGAATGGTGGTATTTGTGGGAGAAAAGATCGTATTTGTTGGAAAAAGTCACCTTTGGCATTGTCATGTAGTATTTTGTGGATGAATGGTGAAGCATATCTAAGAAAAGCTGTATTTCTGGTAGAAAACTTCATCTGTTAGGGGAGAAAGCTGGTATTTCAGGGAGCAAGTCTCCTTCTTTGGGGAGGAAATGTCCTCTTTCGGATGGCCAAGTAGGACTTGCGGGAGGAAAAGCCACGTATTTGGGAGAATGGAGGCATTTCTGGGAGGAAAAGACAAAGGTCTGGTAGAAAATGTATTCTTCAAGATTAAAACATGATAGCTGTGGTGGAATGTATGATATGCTTGGGCAAAAAGCAGTATTTCTGGGATCTAATGTCATTGGATTGGAGAAAGCTGTTATTTCTGGGAGCTAATGTGTTCTTTTTGGAAGAAAATGCCATCCTCTGGGTGAAAAACGGGCATTCCTGATAGAAAATGTCATCGAATGTGGAGAAAGGTGGAACGTCAGGGAGCAAATGACAGATGAGGGAGAGAAGTGGGAAAGCGTTGGAAAGAATGTTTCTGGGAGAAAATGCCAGGTATTTGTGAGAAAAGAGATGCTTGAGAGGGAAAAGGCCATCTCTTTGGGATCAAAGTGGTATTTCTGGGAGAAAATGCCCCAAATCTGGGAGTAAGTGTCATCAGGAGGCGTGTCATGGAGTCGATTTGGGAGGAAATGGAGGTATTTCTAAGAGTAGCAGTATTTCTGGGAGCAAATGTCGTCTTTGGGGAAGAAAATGTTTTCTTGAGGGAAGAAAACAGGCCTTTCTTTCAGAAACTGTCATCCAACTGGGAGAAAACCTCCTCTCTTGGGGAGAAAAGTGGTATTTCTGGGGGAAAGTGTCCTCTTCTTGGTTGCAAGTGTCCCATTTGGTCTTGTCGTGGAGGCTTTTTGGGAGAAAGCGTGAGGCAGTTGTAAGAGAAGGGGTATTTCTGGGAGCAAATATCCTCGTTTTGGAAGAGAAGGTGAAATTTCCAAGGGAAAAGTGGTATTTCAGGGAGTAAATGAGATTGTAGAGGTAGAAAAGTGGGAACCGGTGTGAAAGAATGTCTTGTATTGGAGAGCAACGGTGGTCTTTTTGGTGTGCCAAGTGGTCTCCTGGGGAGAAAACATGGTAAATAGGGGAGAAAATGTCCTCTGGAGGAATGTCAAGTAGTATTTTGGAGAGCAAATGTCAGGTATTTCTCAGCAAAGTGCTGTTTTGGGGAGATAGTAGCATCCTTGGTTGGAAAATGACAGGTGTTTGTGAGAAAGCTGGTATTTCTGGGGGAAATAAGGCCGTATTTTGAAGAAAAAGCAGGAATTTCTGGGGGAATGTATGCCATCTTTGGGAGAAACCTGGTCTTTGTGGGAGAAAATGCCGTGTATTTGGGAGAAACCTGGTCAATCTGGGAGGAAAGGCAATTTTGATGGGAGTAAGTGTGATCTTGAGGAGCGTCAAGTAGTATTCTTGGGATGAAATGGGAGGTATTTCTAAGAGAAGTGGTATTTCTGGAAGAAAATGTCACGTTTTGGGCGTAAATGTTCATCGATCTGTGAGAAACCTCTGTTTCTTGAAGGAAATGTCTTCTTGTGGGTGGAAAATATCCTATCTATGCTTGAAAGCTGGTATTTCTGGGAGAAAATGTCCTTGTTTTAAGGTGGAAGAGATGTTTAGGGGACTCGAATAGTGATCCTGGATGACAATGTCAGGTCTTTGTGAGAAAAGTAGTATTTCTGAGGGAAAATGTCCCAGATTTGGGATAGAAAGAGTACATCTGTGATCAAATGCCATATTTCTGGGAGAGAACGTCTGATGTGAGGGGGAGAAGGTCATGTATGTGTGAGAAAGCTGTTGTTTCTGGGAGAAAATGCCAGGTATTTGTGAGAAAAGAGATGCTTGAGAGGGAAAAGGCCATCTCTTTGGGATCAAAGTGGTATTTCTGGGAGAAAATGCCCCAAATCTGGGAGTAAGTGTCATCATGAGGCGTGTCATGGAGTCGATTTGGGAGGAAATGGAGGCCTTTCTGAGTGTCGCGGTATTACTGGGAGATAATGTCCTCTGGTGGGAAGAAAACAGGTCTTTCTTCCCGAAACTGTCATCCAACTGGGAGAAAATCTCCTCTCCTGGGGAGGGAAGTGGTCTTTATATTATATTTTCTTCAAGGAATACCCGATTTCAACTCCAAAATAGGACTTTTTCTCCCACAAATACCAGCTTTCTCCCCCCAGATTGGATATTTTCTCCCAGAAATGTCAGTTTTCTCCCAAATATATACAATATTCTCCCAGAAATACCAGTTTTCTGCCTCAAAGGAGGGCAGTTTCTCCCAGAAATACCTATTTTCTCCACCAAAATAGGACATTTTCCTCTACAAATACCAGTTCCCCCCCCAGTGTTAGGACAGTCTCTCCCAGAAATACCAGTTTTATCCCCAGAATGGGACAGTTTCCTCAGAAATACCAGTTCTCGACCCACTATTAGGACAGTTTCTCCCAGAAATATCAGCTTTCTCCCCAGAAATATTGTCGGCCAGATATACCAGTTTTCTCCCAAATATGGGACCTAATTTGGGGAGAAGATGCCGTTCATGGAGGGAGAAGCATGCATTTCGGAGAGAAAATCTCCTAGTTTTGGGTGGAAGTGTCATCTTGAGGATTATAATAACGAACTTCTTGGAGAAAGTATGAGGTATTTTCAAGAAAGCTGGTATTCCCTGGAAACAGTCTCATCTTTTGATTGAGGGAGGGAGAGGTGATGTATTGGTGACAAAGCGAATATTTCAGGAAGGAAACGTCCCGCATTTAAGAGAGAACTGGTATTTCTGGCAGAAAATGTCACAAACATGGGAGAAAAATGGTATCGCTGTCATTATATGTCGTATATTTGGGGCATAAAATGCAACTTGTGTGATAAAAAGCCGTAGGATTGGGCTTAAATAAGTGCCATATAGCCTAATGGGGAGGAAATGGGAAGTATTTCAAAGAAAGCTGGCATCTCTGGGAGAGAAGATGGTATTTCCGGGGGAAAATGTCCTCTATTTCGGGGAATGCTGGTATGTCTGGAAGGAAATCTAATTTGGGAGGAAACTGTGATATGAAGTCTAGAAAAGTGTGATGGCAAGTATCATCCTGTGGAGTGTGAAGTAGTACTTGTGGTAGCAAATGTCATCTGTTTGGGAGAATGGTGGTATTTGTGGGAGAAAAGATCGTATTTGTTGGAAAAAGTCACCTTTGGCATTGTCATGTAGTATTTTGTGGATGAATGGTGAAGCATATCTAAGAAAAGCTGTATTTCTGGTAGAAAACTTCATCTGTTAGGGGAGAAAGCTGGTATTTCAGGGAGCAAGTCTCCTTCTTTGGGGAGGAAATGTCCTCTTTCGGATGGCCAAGTAGGACTTGCGGGAGGAAAAGCCACGTATTTGGGAGAATGGAGGCATTTCTGGGAGGAAAAGACAAAGGTCTGGTAGAAAATGTATTCTTCAAGATTAAAACATGATAGCTGTGGTGGAATGTATGATATGCTTGGGCAAAAAGCAGTATTTCTGGGATCTAATGTCATTGGATTGGAGAAAGCTGTTATTTCTGGGAGCTAATGTGTTCTTTTTGGAAGAAAATGCCATCCTCTGGGTGAAAAACGGGCATTCCTGATAGAAAATGTCATCGAATGTGGAGAAAGGTGGAACGTCAGGGAGCAAATGACAGATGAGGGAGAGAAGTGGGAAAGCGTTGGAAAGAATGTTTCTGGGAGAAAATGCCAGGTATTTGTGAGAAAAGAGATGCTTGAGCGGGAAAAGGCCATCTCTTTGGGATCAAAGTGGTATTTCTGGGAGAAAATGCCCCAAATCTGGGAGTAAGTGTCATCAGGAGGCGTGTCATGGAGTCGATTTGGGAGGAAATGGAGGTATTTCTAAGAGTAGCAGTATTTCTGGGAGCAAATGTCGTCTTTGGGGAAGAAAATGTTTTCTTGAGGGAAGAAAACAGGCCTTTCTTTCAGAAACTGTCATCCAACTGGGAGAAAACCTCCTCTCTTGGGGAGAAAAGTGGTATTTCTGGGGGAAAGTGTCCTCTTCTTGGTTGCAAGTGTCCCATTTGGTCTTGTCGTGGAGGCTTTTTGGGAGAAAGCGTGAGGCAGTTGTAAGAGAAGGGGTATTTCTGGGAGCAAATATCCTCGTTTTGGAAGAGAAGGTGAAATTTCCAAGGGAAAAGTGGTATTTCCGGGAGTAAATGAGATTGTAGAGGTAGAAAAGTGGGAACCGGTGTGAAAGAATGTCTTGTATTGGAGAGCAACGGTGGTCTTATTGGTGTGCCAAGTGGTCTCCTGGGGAGAAAACATGGTAAATAGGGGAGAAAATGTCCTCTGGAGGAATGTCAAGTAGTATTTTGGAGAGCAAATGTCAGGTATTTCTCAGCAAAGTGCTGTTTTGGGGAGATAGTAGCATCCTTGGTTGGAAAATGACAGGTGTTTGTGAGAAAGCTGGTATTTCTGGGGGAAATAAGGCCGTATTTTGAAGAAAAAGCAGGAATTTCTGGGGGAATGTATGCCATCTTTGGGAGAAACCTGGTCTTTGTGGGAGAAAATGCCGTGTATTTGGGAGAAACCTGGTCAATCTGGGAGGAAAGGCAATTTTGATGGGAGTAAGTGTGATCTTGAGGAGCGTCAAGTAGTATTCTTGGGATGAAATGGGAGGTATTTCTAAGAGAAGTGGTATTTCTGGAAGAAAATGTCACGTTTTGGGCGTAAATGTTCATCGATCTGTGAGAAACCTCTGTTTCTTGAAGGAAATGTCTTCTTGTGGGTGGAAAATATCCTATCTATGCTTGAAAGCTGGTATTTCTGGGAGAAAATGTCCTTGTTTTAAGGTGGAAGAGATGTTTAGGGGACTCGAATAGTGATCCTGGATGACAATGTCAGGTCTTTGTGAGAAAAGTAGTATTTCTGAGGGAAAATGTCCCAGATTTGGGATAGAAAGAGTACATCTGTGATCAAATGCCATATTTCTGGGAGAGAACGTCTGATGTGAGGGGGAGAAGGTCATGTATGTGTGAGAAAGCTGTTGTTTCTGGGAGAAAATGCCAGGTATTTGTGAGAAAAGAGATGCTTGAGAGGGAAAAGGCCATCTCTTGGGGATCAAAGTAGTATTTCTGGGAGAAAATGCCCAAATCTGGGAGTAAGTGTCATCATGAGGCGTGTCATGGAGTCGATTTGGGAGGAAATGGAGGCCTTTCTGAGTGTCGCGGTATTACTGGGAGATAATGTCCTCTTTGGGGAGTCCTCTGGTGGGAAGAAAACAGGTCTTTCTTCCCGAAACTGTCATCCAACTGGGAGAAAATCTCCTCTCCTGGGGAGGGAAGTGGTCTTTATATTATATTTTCTTCAAGGAATACCCGATTTCAACTCCAAAATAGGACTTTTTCTCCCACAAATACCAGCTTTCTCCCCCCAGATTGGATATTTTCTCCCAGAAATGTCAGTTTTCTCCCAAATATATACAATATTCTCCCAGAAATACCAGTTTTCTGCCTCAAAGGAGGGCAGTTTCTCCCAGAAATACCTATTTTCTCCACCAAAATAGGACATTTTCCTCTACAAATACCAGTTCCCCCCCCAGTGTTAGGACAGTCTCTCCCAGAAATACCAGTTTTATCCCCAGAATGGGACAGTTTCCTCAGAAATACCAGTTCTCGACCCACTATTAGGACAGTTTCTCCCAGAAATATCAGCTTTCTCCCCAGAAATATTGTCGGCCAGATATACCAGTTTTCTCCCAAATATGGGACCTAATTTGGGGACCTAATTTGGGAAGATGCCGTTCATGGGGGAGAAGCATGCATTTCGGAGAGAAAATCTCCTAGTTTTGGGTGGAAGTGTCATCTTGAGGATTATAATAACGAACTTCTTGGAGAAAGTATGAGGTATTTTCAAGAAAGCTGGTATTCCCTGGAAACAGTCTCATCTTTTGATTGAGGGAGGGAGAGGTGATGTATTGGTGACAAAGCGAATATTTCAGGAAGGAAACGTCCCGCATTTAAGAGAGAACTGGTATTTCTGGCAGAAAATGTCACAAACATGGGAGAAAAATGGTATCGCTGTCATTATATGTCGTATATTTGGGGCATAAAATGCAACTTGTGTGATAAAAAGCCGTAGGATTGGGCTTAAATAAGTGCCATATAGCCTAATGGGGAGGAAATGGGAAGTATTTCAAAGAAAGCTGGCATCTCTGGGAGAGAAGATGGTATTTGCGGGGGAAAATGTCCTCTATTTCGGGGAATGCTGGTATGTCTGGAAGGAAATCTAATTTGGGAGGAAACTGTGATATGAAGTCTAGAAAAGTGTGATGGCAAGTATCATCCTGTGGAGTGTGAAGTAGTACTTGTGGTAGCAAATGTCATCTGTTTGGGAGAATGGTGATATCTGTGGGAGAAAAGATGGTATTTTTGTTGGAAAAAGTCACCTTTAGTGACCTTTAGTAGTATTTTGTGGATGAATGGTGAAGCATATCTAAGAAAAGCTGTATTTCTGGTAGAAAACGTTATCTATTAAGGGAGAAAGCTGGTTTTTTAGGGGGCAAGTCTCCTTCTTTGGGGAGGAAATGTCCTCTTTCGGATGGCCAAGTAGGACTTGTGGGAGGAAAAGCCACGTATTTGGCAGAAAGGTGGTATTTCTGAAGGAAATGCCATAGGTCTGGTAGCAAATGTATTCTTTAGGATTAAAATACGATAGTAGTGGTGGAATAGATCATGTGTTGGGGCAAAAAGCAGCATTTCTGGGAGCTAATCTCATTGGATTGGAGAAAGCTGGTACTTCTGGGAGCTAATGTGTTCTTTTTGGAAGAAAATGCCATCCTCTGGGTGAAAAACGGGCATTTCAGATAGAAAATGTCATCAAATGTGGAGAAAGCTGGAACTTCAGGGAGCAAATGTCAGAGATGAGGGAGAAAAGTGGGAAAGGGTGGGAAAGAATGTCTTGTATTGGAGAGCAACGGTGGTCTTTTTGGTGTGGCAAGTGGTCTCTTGGGGAGAAAACATGGTAAATACGGGAGAAAATGTCCTCTGGAGGAATGTCAAGTAGTATTTTGGAGAGCAAATGTCAGGTATTTCTCAGCAAAGTGCTGTTTCGGGGAGGTAGTAGCATCCTTGGTTGGAAAATGACAGGTGTTTGTGAGAAAGCTGGTATTTTGGGAAAAAAGGCCATGTTTTGAAAAAAAGCAGGAATTTCTGGCGAATGTATGCCATCGTTGGGAGAAACCTGGTCTATGAATGGATGAAAATCGTGTATTTGGGAGAAACCTGGTCTATGTGGGAGAAAAGGCTATTTAGATGGGAGTAAGTGTGATCTTGAGGAACGTCAAGTAGTATTCTTGGGATGAAGTGGGAGGTATTTCTAAGAGAAGTGGTATTTCTTTGAGAAAATGTCTTGTTTTGGAGAGAAAATGTCCTATTTTGGGGGGCAGAAGCTGGTATTTCAGTGACAAAATGCCATCTTGATGGGAGTAAGTGTGATCTTGGGGAGTGTAAAGCAGCATTTTTGTTAGAAAATGGGAGCTATTTCTTGGAGTAGTGGCATTTCTGGGAGAAAATGAGCTCTCTTGGGGATAAAAATGGTCCACCTGTGATAAAATGCCATATTTCGGGAAGAAACTGTCCTCTTGAGGAGTGTATTGTTGTATATTAGGGAGGAAATGGGAAATATTCCGAAGAGTCCTGGTCTATCTGGGAGAAAATGCCCCAAATCTGGGAGTAAGTGTCATCATGAGGCGTGTCATGGAGTCGATTTGGGAGGAAATGGAGGTATTTCTAAGAGTAGCGGTATTTCTGGGAGCAAATGTCGTCTTTGGGGAAGAAAATGTCCTCCTGAGAGAAGAAAACAGGTCTTTCTTACAGAAAATGTCAACCAATTTGCAGAAAATGTCCTCTCTTGGGGAGAAAAGTGGTCTTTCTGGGAGAAAGTGTCCTCTTCTTGGTTGCAAGTGTCCCATTTGGTCTTGTCATGGAGGCTTTTTGGGAGAAAGCGTGAGGCAGTTGTAAGAGAAGGGGTATTTCTGGGAGAAAAAATATCCTCGTTTTGGAAGAGAAGGTGAAATTTCCAAGGGAAAAGTGGTATTTCTGGGAGCAAATGAGATAGTTGAGGGAGAAAAGTGGGAACCGGTGGGAAAGAATGTCTTGTATTGGAGAGCAACGGTGGTCTTTTTGGTGTGGCAAGTGGTCTCTTGGGGAGAAAACATGGTAAGATGGGGAGAAAATGTCCTCTGGAGGAGTGTCAAGTAGTATTTTGGAGAGCAAATGTCAGGTATTTCTCAGCAAAGTGCTGTTTTGGGGAGATAGTAGCATCCTTGGTTGGAAAATGACAGGTGTTTGTGAGAAAGCTGGTATTTTGGGAAAAAAGGCCATATTTTGAAGAAAAAGCAGGAATTTCTGGGGGAATGTATGCCATCGTTGGGAGAAACCTGGTCTATGTGGGAGAAAATGTCGTGTATTTGGGAGAAACCTGGTCTATGTGGGAGAAAAGGCCATTTTGATGGGAGTGAGTGTGATCCTGAGGAGCGTCAAGTAGTATTCTTGGGATACAATGGGAGGTATTTCTAAGAGAAGTGGAATTTCTGGGAGAAAATGTCTTGTTTTGGGAGAAAATGTCCTATTTGGGGGGGCAGAAGCTGGTATTTCAGTGACAAAATGCCATCTTGATGGGAGTAAGTGTGATCTTGGGGAGTGTAAAGCAGCATTTTTGTTAGAAAATGGGAGCTATTTCTTGGAGTAGTGGTATTTCTGGGAGAAAATGAGCTCTCTTGGGGATAAAAATGGTGTATGTGTGATAAAATGCCACATTTCTGGGAGAAACTGTCCTCTTGAGGAGTGTAATGTTGTATATAAGGGAGGAAATGGGAAATATTCCAAAGAGTCGTGGTATTTCTGGGAGCAAATGTCTGATGTGGGGGGGAGAAGGTCATGTATCTGTGAGAAACCTGGAGTTTCTGGGATAAAAATTCGTCCTTGGGAAGAAAACATCCTCTTGAGGGAAGAAAACAAGTCTTTCTTACAGAAAATGTCATCCAATTGAGAGAAAACCTCCTCTCTTGGGGAGAAAAGTGGTATTTCTGGGAGAAAGTGTCCTCTTCTTGGTTGCAAGTGTCCCATTTGGTCTTGTCATGGGGGCTTTTTGGGAGAAAGCGTGAGGCAGTTGTAAGAGAAGGGGTATTTCTGGGAGAAAAAATATCCTCGTTTTGGAAGAGAAGGAACAGTTGAAAGTAGTATTTTTTTGGAGAAAATATCAGGTCTGATGAAGAGAAGTGCTATTTCTGGGAGACTCTCCCATCTTTGGTTGGAAAAGGTCCCATCTTGCAGAGAATGCTAGTATTTCTGGGAGAGAAGAGCATCTAGTTTTGAAAAAGCAGGGAGTAGTGAGAGGAAAGGTGCTAGTGTTTGGGGTGAAAACAACATCTGGAGGGGATGAGCATGGTGTTTCTGGCAGAAAAGTTGCTGTATTTCTGGGAGAAAAGTGGTCTTTCTGGGAGAAAATGTCATCTCTTAGGCAGAAAGCTGGTCTTTCTGTGGTCCAATGCCATATTCTTGATGGAAAGTATCATGGTGTGGAGTGTGAAGTAGTACTTGTGGTATGAAATGCCATCTCTGTGGGAGAATGGTGGTATTGTGTGGAGATAATGTCATATTTTTGGAAGAAAGCTGTTTTTTCTGTCAGAAAATGTGATCGTTTTGGCTGAACATGACATATTTGGTATTGGAGTGTTGTGTTTTTTGGAGAAAAAGGAAACTGACATTTCCGGGAGAAAATATCATGTATTTGGAAGAAAAGTTCATGCATCTTTGACAAAGCTGGCATTTCTGGGAGAAAATGTCATCTATTTTGGAGAATGCTTGTATTTTGGGGAGAAAACATTGTGTTTTTGGAACAAATGGTCATATTTTGGATTGAGAAGTGATCTTTCTGGAAGCAAATATCATGCATTTGGGAGAGCACTGCTATTTCGGGGATATGACGTCATTTTTTCGGCACTAGTGACACGAGGGAAGAGGCCGAAGCCCAGCTCACTACAACCTCCCTTCAGGGAGTTAGAGAGAACAAGAAGGTGTTTCTGAGCCTCCTCTTGTCCAGACTGAACAATGCCAGCTCCTTCAGCCACTCCTCTTAAGGTCTGTGCTCCAGACCCCTCACCAGTTTTGGCACCCTTCTTTGAACCCGCTCCAGGGTTCATACCGCTGATGTATTTCTAAAAGGGCTCCTTGTTCCTTTTAACCCCCGCGGCCAGGCTGAGTTCAAGCTGGGCCTTTCGGATTTTCCCTCCACACATCCCAGCAACTTCTCTTTCTCAGTCACCCGTCCCTTCTTCCACTGGACGTAGATTCTCTTCTTCTCCCGGAGCCTCAAGAATCGCTCCCTGTTCATCCATCCCCGCCGGTCTTCTTCCCTCCCCGCCGGCTCATTTTGCTGCTCAGGGGGACAGCCAGCTCCTGCGCCTTGAAGACTTCCTTCCTGAAGAGCCACCAGCTGTCTTGGACCCCTTTACTCTCTAAGAGGGAAACCCAGGGGATTTCCCTACTAGCCTTCAGAATAATCCCAAGTCCCTTCAAGAACACTGACGTGTCCTGCCACAAGACCCACCTCCCACACCTACTGCTGCAGCCATGGGCAGTGTGGGCTGCGCTCACACTCTGACTGCCCTCCCTGTTCTCGGTGGGCAGTAGCACCCTTTGCTCGCCTCTTCTCACCAGGCTCCTTAGCTGGGCTGCTTTTAGCCTCGCAGAAAAGGGTCAAGCTTAATCTCACAGATAAGAGGGAGCAGTGCTGACTCCAACCTGCTGCCTCAGCAGTCCTCCCACCAGCTGCCAGCTGCTGCCAGCACCAGCACTGGCATGGAGCTTTTCCTGGCTTCAAAAAAGCCCTAACAAGAGCAATTTGGTCGGCCTTTTTCCTTTAGGTCCCTTACCCAGTGCGGTCTTACTTATACAAATACAGCATTTTTTCCCCAAATACCAGACACCTCGCAAATAGACAACATTTGTCAAAACAGAATGCTATTATGTCCCAGAAATACCAGTTTCCTTACAAATACCTCACAATTTCTACAAAAAAAATACTAATTTACACGCCTCAAAATCAGACGTACTCCCATCAAGATGGCATTTGATCCCAGAAATACCAGGTTCTGCCCCCAAAACAGGATATTTTCTCTCCAAAACAAGACATTCTCTTCCAGAAAGACCACTTTTCTCCCCAAGAGAGGACATTTTCACCCAATTGGATGACATTTTCGGGAAGAAAGACCTGTTTTCTTCCCTCAAGAGGACATTTTCGTACCCGAAGATGACATTTGCTCCCAGAAATACCGCTACTCTTAGAAATACCTCCATTTCCTCCCAAATCGACTCCATGACACGCCTCCTGATGACACTTACTCCCAGATTTGGGGCATTTTCTCCCAGAAATACCACTTTGATCCCAAACAGATGGCCTTTTCCCTCTCAAGCATCTCTTTTCTCACAAATCACACTTACTCCCATCTAAAAGGCCTTTTCTCCCACATAGACCAGGTTTCTCCCAAATACACGACATTTTCTCCCACATAGACCAGGTTTCTCCCAAAGATGGCATACATTCCCCAGAAATTCCTGCTTACTCTTCAAAACATGGCCTTTTTTCCCAAAATACCAGCTTTCTCACAAACACCTGTCATTTTCCAACCAAGGATGCTACTATCACCCCAGAATAGCACTTTGCTGAGAAATACCTGACATTTGCTCTCCAGAATACTACTTGACACTCCTCCAGAGGACATTTTCTCCCGTATTTACCATGTTTTCTCCCCAAGAGACCACTTGCCACACCAAAAAGACCACCGTTGCTCTCCAATACAAGACATTCTTTCACACCCTTTCCCACTTTTCTACCTCTACAATCTCATTTGCTCCCAGAAATACCAGTTTTCCTTGGGAAATTTCACCTTCTCTTCCAAAACGAGGATATTTACTCCGAGAAGTACCCCTTCTCTTACAACTGCCTCACGCTTTCTCCCAAAAAGCCTCCATGACAAGACCAAATGGGACACTTGCAACCAAGAAGAGGACACTTTCCCCCAGAAAGACCACTTTTCTCCCCAAGTGTTTTCTTCCCTCAGGAGGACATTTTCTTCCCCAAAGACGACATTTGCTCCCAGAAATACCGCTACTCTTAGAAATACCTCCATTTCCTCCCAAATCTTCTACATGACACGCCTCCTGATAACACTTACTCCCATGCCAGTATTCTCCCCAAAACAGGACATTTTCTCCCACAAATACCAGTTTTCTGCCTCAAAATAGGCAAGTTCCACCCACAAATACCAGTTTTCTCTGCAATATAGGACATTTTCTTCTAGAAATACCAGTTCTCGCCCCAATATTAGGACAGTTTCTACCAGAAATATCAGCTTTCTGCCCAGAAATATGTCCTTGTCGGCCAGATCTACCAGTTTGATCCCAAATATAGGACATTTTCTCCCAGAAATACCAGCTTTCTCCCCCCAGATTGGACTTTTTCTTCCAGAAATGACAGTTTTCTACAAAAAATATAAAATATTTTCCCAGAAATACCAGTTTTCTGCTTCAAAGGAGGGCTGTTGCTCCCAGAAATACCTGTTTTCTCCACCAAAATAGGACATTGTCTTCTACAAATACCAGTTTCCCCCCCAATCTTAGGACAGTCACTCCCAGATGTGCCAGTATTCTCCCCAAACAGGACATTTTCTCCCAGAAATGCCAGTTTTCTGCCTCAAAATAGGAAAGTTTCACCCACAAGTACCAGTTTTCTCCACTACATTGGACATTTTCTTCTAGAAATACCAATTTTTACCCCAATATCAGGACAGGTTCTCCCAGAAATACCAGCTTTCTCCCAGAAATATGTCATTGTCGGCCAGATATACCAGTTTTCTCCCAAATATAGGATATTTTTCTCCCACAAATACCAGCTTTCTCCCCAAATCAGGACATTTTCTCCCAGAAATGCAAGATTGTTTCCCAAACGTAGGGCATTTTCTACCAGAAATACCACTTTTCTCCCCCAAAATATTATATTTTCTTCAAGGAGTACCCGATTTCAACTCAAAAATAAGACATCTTCTCCGGGAAATGCCTGTTTTCTCCCCTGAAATAGGACATTTTCTCCCACAAATACCAGGTTTCCCCCCTGAAATAGGACATTTTCTCCCACAAATACCAGCTTTCTCCCCCCAGATTGGATATTTTCTCCCAGAAATGCCAGTTTTCTCCCAAATATATACAATATTCTCACAGAAATACCAGTTTTATCCCCTGAAATAGGACATTTTCCCAAGAAATACCTGTTTTCTCCACCAAAACAGGACATTTTCTTCTACAAATACCAGTTTCCCCCCCAGTGTTAGGACAGTCTCTCCCAGAAATACCAGTTTTATCCCCAAAAATGGGACATTTTCCCCAGAAATACCAGTTTTCTCCACCAAAATAGGGGACTTTCACCCACAAATACCAGTTTTCTCCCCTGAAGTAGGACATTTTCTCCCACAAACACCAGCTTCCTCCATGAAAAAGGTCAGTTTCTCCCGCAAATACCAGTTTTCTCCCCCAAAATAGGACATTCTCTCATGGAAAAACCAGTTTCCCTCCGTGAAATAGGACAGTTTCTCCCAGAAATACCTCTTCTCTCCCAGATTCTGGACATTTTCTCCCAAAAATATCAGTTTTCTCTTCATATTTGACATTCTTTTTTGTAGCATAACAGTTTTCTACCCCAAAATGGGACATTTTCTCCCACAATACCAGTTACCTCCATGAAAATAGGACAGTCTCTCCCAGAAATGCCAGTATTCTCCTCAAAACAGGACATTTTTTCCCACAAATACCAGTTTTCTGCCTCGAAATCGGGCAGTTTCTCCCACAAATACCTGTTTTATCCCCCAAAATAGGACATTTTCTCCCAGAAATACCACCTTTCTCCCCCAGAAATATGTCATTGTCGGCCAGATATACCAGTTTTCTCCCAAATATAGGATATTTTTTTTCCAGAAATACCTGCTATTTCCCCCCAGATTGGACATTTTCTTCCAGAAATGCCAGTTTAGTCACAAATATATAAAATATACTCCCAAAAATTCCAGTTTTCTGCCTCAAAGTAGGGCAGTTTCTCTCAGAAATACCTGTTTTCTCCACCAAAATAGGACATTTACTCCCACTAATACCAGCTTTCTGCCCCAATATTAGGACAATTTATCCCAGATATCCCAGTTTTATCACAAAAAATAGGACATTTTCCCCAGAATTGCCAGCTTTCTTCCCCAAACATAAGACATTTTCTCCCACAAGTACCCGTTTTCTGTCCCTGTAATAGAACATTTTCTCCTACAAATAACAGTTTGCCCAATGAAAATAGGACAGTCTCTCCCAGAAATGCCAGTATTCTCCTCAAAACAGGACATTTTCTCCCACAAATACCAGTTTTCTCCACTAAATTGGACATTTTCTTCTAGAAATACCAGTTCTCGCCCCAATATTAGGACATTTTCTCCCAGAAATACGAGCTTTCTCCCCAGAAATATGTCATTGTTGGCCAGATATACCAGGTTTCTCCCAAATATAGGACCTTTTCTCCCAGAAATACCAGGTTTCTCCCAAAAAAAGAAGACATTCTCTCCCAGAAATACCAGGTTTCACCAAAAGAGAGGATATTTTCTCTGAGAAATACCAGTGTTCTCCTCAAGTAGACAGCATTTTCCCAGAAATAATGCTTTTCCACAGTAAATATCACATTTACTCCAAAATATATGTCATTTTCTCGCAGGAATACCAGTTTTCTCCCAAATATGTAATGTTTTCTCCCAGAAATACCACTCTTCTCCCCGAAATACGGTATTTTCTCGCAGAAATATGACTTTTCCTCTAAGAAATACCAGTTGTCTCCCAAGTTGATGGCATTTTCTCCCAGATACACTGCTGTTCTCGCAAACGTAGGACATTTTTATGCAGAAATAACAGTTTTCTCCCAATTACATTGCAGTTTCTGCCAGTAATGCCAGGTTTCTCTCAGATATATGATGTTTACTCCCAGAAATACCAGCTTTCTCCAAAATATGTAATATTTTCTCCCAGAAATACCAGTTTTCTGCCTCAAATCGGGGCAGTTTCGCCCAGAAATACCAGTTTTCTCCCCCAAAACAGGACATTCTCTCGCAGAAATACCAGTTTCCCTCCATGAAATAGGACAGTTTCTCCCAGAATTACCAGTTCTCTGGTAGTTTGGGGAGAAAATGTCCCCCTTTGGGAGAAATGTCATCTTGAGGATTGTATATGAAAAAAGCTTCATATATTTAAGAGACAACTGGTCTTTCTGGCAGAAAGCATTTTGGAGATGAAACGGCCGTCTGATTGTTAGGAGTGTGAAGTAGTGTAATTGGGAATAAATGTGATGTATTTCTAAGAAAGCTGGTATTTCTGGGAGAAAAGATGGTATTTCCGTGGGAAAATGTCCTCTCGTTGAGGGAATGCTGGTATGTCTGGAAGGAAATCTCTTTTTGGAGGAAACAGCAATAGGAAGGATAGAAAAGTGGTCTTTCTGGGAGAAAATGTCCTCTCTTTTGGGAGAAGGCTGGTCTTTTTGGTCAAAAATAGTGTATTTCTGGAGGGAAATGTGTTCTTTCGAGTTGCAATGTGGTATTTCTGGGAGAAAATGCAATTGACATGAGAGAAAAGTGGTACTTCGTGGAGAATGTATCCTATGCTTGGCTGAAAAAGTCACCTGGAACAGTTGAAAGTAGTATCTCTTTGGGAGAATGGTGGTATATGTGGGGGAAAATATCATCTATTTGGTAGAATAGTGGTATTTCTGAAAGAAAATATCCTATGTTTGAAAATACGTCTATTTCTTTGGCATTGTCATGTAGTATTTTGAGGATGAACTGTAAAGTATATCTAAGAAAAGCTGTATTTCAGGTAGAAAATGTCATCTGTTTGGGGAGAAAGCTGGTTTTTCAGGGAGAAAGTCTCCTTCATTGGGGAGGAAATGTCCTCTTTTGGATGGCCAAGTAGTACTTACCTGTTTGAGCAAATGTCATGTATTTGGGAGAAGGGTGGTATTTGTGGGAGGAAATGGCATAGGTCTGGAAGCAAGTGTCCTCTTTAGGATTGAAATGTGATAGTTGTGGTGGAGAATGTCAGGTGTTTGGGCGAAAAGTAGTCTTTCAGGGAGGTAATGTCATTGGATTGGAGAAAGCTGGTATTTCTGGGAGCTAATGTCTTCTTTTTGGAAGCAAATGCCGTCCTTTGGCTGAAAAATGGGCATTTCTGAGAGAAAATGTCATCGAATGGGGAGAAAGGTGGTATTTCTGGGCATAAGTATCATCTGTTTGGGTAAAAGCAGGAATTTCTGGGAGAAAATGTCATCTATTTGGGAGAAATAGCTTTTTTTCTAAGAGAAAATATCCTCTTTTTGGTAGAAATTGTCCTCTGTTTTGGAGAAAGGCGGTGTTTCTGGGAGAAAATCTCATGGGCTTGGGAAGAAGCTGGTATTTCTGGGAGAAAATGTCCTCTTTTTGGAGAAAATGTCATCTTGAGGATTGTAATGTCGTATTGTTTGGAGAAAGCATGAGGTATTTCTAAGAAAAGTGGTATTCCCAGGAGACAGGATCATCGTTCTGGGGGAGTAGGGGTGAGGTGGTATATTTGTGAAAAAGCAGGTATTTCTGGAAGAAAACATCCTCTATTTACGAGACAACTGGGCTTTCTGGCAGAAAATGTCACCCCTTTGGGAGATGAAACAGCCGTTCGATAGTTAGGAGTGTGAAGTAGTATAATGGGGAGGAAATGTGAGGTATTTCTAAGAGAGCTGGGAGAAAAGATGGTATTTGCGGGGGAAAATGTCCTCTCTTTGAGGGAATGCTGGTATGTCGGGAAGGAAATCTATTTTTGGAGGAAACTGCAATAGGAAGGATAGAAAAGTGGTCTGTCTGGTGGAAAATGTCCTCTCTTTTGGGAGAAGGCTGGTCTTTCTGGGCAAAAATAGTGTATTTCTGGAGGGAAAAGTGGTCTTTCGAGTTGCAATGTAGTATTTCTGGGAGAAAATGCAATCGACATGAGAGAAAAGTGGTACTTCGTGGAGAATGTTTCCTATGTTTGGCTGAAAATGTCACCTGGAACAGTTGAAAGTAGTATGTTTTGGAGAAAATGTCAGTTCTGATGAAGAGAAGTGCTGTTTCTGGGAGACTCTCCCATCTTTGGTTCGAAAAAGTCCCATCTTGCAGAGAATGCTAGTATTTCTGGGAGAGAAGAGCATCTAGTTTTGAAAAAGCAGGGAGTAGTGAGAGGAAAGGTGCTAGTGTTTGGGGTGAAAACAACATCTGGAGGGGATGAGCATGGTGTTTCTGGCAGAAAAGTTGCTGTATTTCTGGGAGAAAAGTGGTCTTTCTGGGAGAAAATGTCATCTCTTAGGCAGAAAGCTGGTCTTTCTGTGGTCCAATGCCATATTCTTGATGGAAAGTATCATGGTGTGGAGTGTGAAGTAGTACTTGTGGTATTAAATGCCATCTGTGTGGGAGAATGGTGGTATTCTGTGGAGATAATGTCATATTTTTGGAAGAAAGCTGTTTTTTCTGTCAGAAAATGTGATCGTTTTGGCTGAACATGACATATTTGGTATTGGAGTGTTGTATTTTTTGGAGAAAAAGGAAACTGACATTTCTGGGCGAAAATATCATGTATTTGGAAGAAAAGTTCATATATCTTTGATAAAGCTGGCATTTCTGGGAGAAAATGTCATCTATTTTGGAGAATGCTTGTATTTCGGGGAGAAAACATCGTCTTTTTGGAACAAATTGTCATATTTCGCATTGAGAAACGATCTTTCTGGAGGAAAATATCATGCATTTGGGAGGGAGAGCCTCCTCTTGTCCAGACTGAACAATCCCAGCTCCTTCAGCCGCTCCTCGTCAGGTCTGTGCTCCAGACCCCTCACCAGTTTTGGCACCCTTCTTTGAACCCGCTCCAGGGGGGGTTCATACCGTTGATGTCTTTGTAAAAGGGCTTCCTTTTAACCCCCGCGGCCAGGCTGAGTTCAAGCTGGGCCTTTCGGATTTTCCCTCCACACATCCCAGCAACTTCTCTTTCTCAGTCACCCGTCCCTTCTTCCACTGGACGTAGATTCTCTTCTTCTCCCGGAGCCTCAAGAATCACTCCCTGTTCATCCATCCCCGCCGGTCTTCTTCCCTCCCCGCCGGCTCATTTTGCTGCTCAGGGGGACAGCCAGCTCCTGCGCCTTGAAGACTTCCTTCCTGAAGAGCCACCAGCCGTCTTGGACCCCTTTACTCTCGAAGAGGGAAACCCAGGGGATTCCCCTACTAGCCTTCGGAATAATCCCAAGTCCCTTCAAGAACACTGACGTGTCCTGCCACAAGACCCACCTCCCACACCTACTGCTGCAGCCATGGGCAGTGTGGGCTGCGCTCACACTCTGACTGCCCTCCCTGTTATCGGTGGGCAGTAGCACCCTTTGCTCCCTTCTTCTCACCTCTTCTCACCAGGCACCTTAGCTGGGCTGCTTTTAGCCTCGCAGAAAAGGCTCAAGCTTAATCTCACAGATAAGAGGGAGCAGTGCTGACTCCAACCTGCTGCCTCAGCAGTCCTCCCACCAGCTGCCAGCTGCTGCCAGCCCCAGCACTGGCACAGTGCTTTTCCTGGCTTCAAAAAAGCCCTAACAAGAGCATTTTGGTCGGCCTTTTTCCTTTAGGTCCCTTACCCAGTGCGGTCTTACTTATACAAATACAGCATTTTTTCCCAAAATACCAGACACCTCGCAAAAAGACATCATTTTTCAAAACAGTATCCCATTATCTCCCAGAAATATCAGTTTCCTCAGAAATACCTCACAATTTCTACCAAAAATACTACACTACACTCCTCAAGATTACACTTACTCCCATCAAGATGGCATTTTGTCACAGAAATACCAGCTTGTGCGCCCCAAATAGGACATTTTCTCCCAAAACAAGAACCACTACCAAATGGGACACTTGCAACCAAGAAGAGGACACTTTCTCCCACAAATACCACTTTTCTCCCCAACAGAGGTGATTTTCTCCCAGTTGGCTGAGAGTTTCGGTAAGAAAGGCCTGTTTTCTTCCCTCAGGGGGACATTTTCTTTTCCAAAGACGACATTTGCTCCCAGAAATACCGCTACTCTTAGAAATACCTCCATTTCCTCCCAAATCTACTCCATGACATGCCTCATGATGACACTCCCAGATTTGGGGCATTTTCTCCAAAAAAATACCTTTCATCCCAAAGAGATGGCCTTTTCCCTCTCAAGCTTCTCTTTTCTCACAAATACCGGGCATTTTCTCCCAGAAACACCAGCTTTCTCACACACACATGACCTTCTCCCCCCCACATCAGATATTTTCCCCCAGAAATACCAGAAATATGGCATTTCCCATTTCCTCACAGATGTACTCTTTCATCCCAAATCTGGAGGACAGTTTTTCCCCAGAAATACCACTTTTCTCACAAAGACCTGACATTGTCATCCCGAATCTCTATTCTTGTCCCCTTAATATTTCATATTTCATACACCAAAAAACAAGGACATTTTTCTCCCCGAAATACCAGCTTTTCAAGCATAGATAAGAACTTTTCCACCCAAAGAAGACATTTTTCTACAAAAAACGAAGTATTTTTGCACAGATCACACTTACTCCCAAGATGGCATTTTTCACTGAAACGATACCCGCGCCCCCCCAAAATAGGACATTTTCTCTCCAAAACAAGACATTTTCTCCCAGAAATACCACTTCTCTTAGAAATACCTCCCGTTTCATCCCAAGAATACTACTTGACGCTCCTCAAGATCACACTCCCTCCCATCAAGATGGCCTTTTCTCCCACATAGACCAGGTTTCTCCCAAATACACGACATTTTCTCCCACATTGACCAGGTTTCTCCCAACGATGGCATACATTCCCCCAGACATTCCTGCTTATTCTTCAAAATACGGCCTTTTTCCCCAAACTACCAGCTTTCTCACAAACACCTGTCATTTTCCAACCAAGGATGCTACTACCTCCCCGAAAAAGCACTTTGCTGAGAAATACCTGACATTTGCTCTCCAAAATACTACTTGACATTCCTCCAGAGGACATTTTCTCCCGTACTTACCATGTTTTCTCCCCAAGAGACCACTTGGCACACCAAAAAGACCACCGTTGCTCTCCAATACAAGACATTCTTTCACACCCTTTCCCACTTTTCTCCCTCAACTATCTCATTTGCTCCCAGAAATACCACTTTTCCTTGGGAAATTTCACCTTCTCTTCCAAAAAGGAGGATATTTGCTTCCAGAAATACCCCTTCCCTTACAACTGCCTCACGCTTTCTCCCAAAAAGCCTCCATGACAAGACCAAATGGGACACTTGCAACCAAGAAGAGGACACTTTCTCCCACAAATACCACTTTTCTCCCCAACAGAGGTGATTTTCTCCCAGTTGGATGAGAGTTTCGGTAAGAAAGGCCTGTTTTCTTCCCTCCAGTGGACATTTTCTTCCCCAAAGACGACATTTTCTCTCAAAAATCCCACTACTCTTAGAAATATCTCCATTTCCTCGCAAATCGACTCTATGACACGCCTCCTGATGACACTTACTCCCAGATGTGGGACATTTTCTCCCAGAAATACCACTTCGATCCCAAACAGATGGCCTTTTCCCTCTCAAGCATCTCTTTTCTCACAAATACCTGGCATTTTCTCCCAGAAACACCCGCTTTCTCACACATACATGACCTTCTCCCCCCCACATCAGACATTTTCTCCCAGAAATATGGCATTTGATCACAGATGTACTCTTTCTATCCCAAATCTGGGACATTTTCCCTCAGAAATATTACTTTTCTCACAGAGACCTAACACTATCATCCGGGATCACTATTCGAGTCCCCTAAACATCTCTTCCACCAAAAAACAAGGACATTTTCTCCCAGAAATACCAGCTTTCTCGCATAGATAGGATCTCTTCCACCCACAAGAAGACATTTTCTTCAAGAAACACAGTTTTCGTACAAATCGATAAACGTTTCCTTCCCAAAAGAAAACATTTTCGCCCAGAAATACCACTTCTCTTAGAAATACCTCCCATTTCATCCCAAGAATACTACTTGACGCTCCTCAGGATCACACTTAACTCCCATCTAAATGGCCTTTTCTCCCAGATACATAAGGTTTCTCCCAAATACATGACATTTTCTCCCACAAAGACCCATTTTCTCCTAAAGATGGCGTAGATTCCCCCAAAAATAGCAGCTTATTCTTCAAATTACAGCCTTTTTCCCACAGAAATACCAGCTTTCTCACAAACACCTGTCATTTTCCAACCAAGGATGCTACTATCTCCCCAAAACAGCGCTTTGCTGAGAAATACCTGACATTTGCTCTCCAAAATACTACTTGACACTCCTCCAGAGGACATTTTCTCCCGTACTTACCATGTTTTCTCCCCAAGAGACCACTTGGCACACCAAAAAGACCACCGTTGCTCTCCAATACAAGACATTCTTTCCCACCGGTTCCCACTTTTCTCCCTCAACTATCTCATTTGCTCCCAGAAATACCACTTTTCCCTTGGAAATTTCACCTTCTCTTCCAAAACGAGGATATTTGCTCCCAGAAATACCCCTTCTCTTACAACTGCCTCACGCTTTCTCCCAAAAAGCCTCCATGACAAGACCAAATGGGACACTTGCAACCAAGAAGAGGACACTTTCTCCCACAAATACCACTTTTCTCCCCAACAGAGGTGATTTTCTCCCAGTTGGATGAGAGTTTCGGTAAGAAAGGCCTGTTTTCTTCCCTCAGGGGGACATTTTCTTTTCCAAAGACGACATTTGCTCCCAGAAATACCGCTACTCTTAGAAATACCTCCATTTCCTCCCAAATCTACTCCATGACATGCCTCATGATGACACTCCCAGATTTGGGGCATTTTCTCCAAAAATACCACTTCGATCCCCAAGAGATGGCCTTTTCCCTCTCAAGCATCTCTTTTCTCACAAATACCTGGCATTTTCTCCCAGAAACACCAGCTTTCTCACACATACATGACCTTCTCCCCCCCACATCAGACATTTTCTCCCAGAAATATGGCATTTGATCACAGATGTACTCTTTCTATCCCAAATCTGGGACATTTTCCCTCAGAAATACCACTTTTCTCAGAAAGACCTGACATTGTCATCCCGAATCTCTATTCTTGTCCCCTTAATATTTCTTCCACCAAAAAACAAGGACATTTTCTCCCCGAAATACCAGCTTTCAAGCATAGATAAGAACTTTTCCACCCACAAGAAGACATTTCCTACAAGAAACGAAGTATTCGCACAGATCGATAACCGCTTACCCCCGAAAGAAAACATTTTCTCCCAGAAATACCACTTCTCTTAGAAATACCTTCCATTTCATCCCAAGAATACTACTTGACGCTCCTCAGGATCACACTTGCTGCCATCTATATGGCCTTTTCTCCCACATAGACCAGGTTTCTCCCAAATACTCAACATTTTCTCCTACATAGACCAGGTTTCTCCCAAAGATGGCATACATTCCCCCAGAAATTCCTGCTTTTTCTTCAAAATACGGCTGTTTTTCCCAAAATACCAGCTTTCTCACAAACACCTGTCATTTTCCAACCAAGGATGCTACTATCTCCCCAAAACAGCACTTTGCTGAGAAATACCTGACATTTGCTCTCCAAAATACTACTTGACACTCCTCCAGAGGACATTTTCTCCCGTACTTACCATGTTTTCTCCCCAAGAGACCACTTGGCACACCAAAAAGACCACCGTTGCTCTCCAATACAAGACATTCTTTCACACCCTTTCCCACTTTTCTCCCTCAACTATCTCATTTGCTCCCAGAAATACCACTTTTCCCTTGGAAATTTCACCTTCTCTTCCAAAACGAGGATATTTTTTCTGCCAGAAATACCCCTTCTCTTACAACTGCCTCACGCTTTCTCCCAAAAAGCCTCCATGACAAGACCAAATGGGACACTTGCAACCAAGAAGAGGACACTTTCTCCCACAAATACCACTTTTCTCCCCAAGAGAGGAGGTTTTCTCCCAGTTGGATGACAGTTTCTGAAAGAAAGGCCTGTTTTCTTCCCTCAAGAAAACATTTTCTTCCCCAAAGACGACATTTGCTCCCAGAAATACTGCTACTCTTAGAAATACCTCCATTTCCTCCCAAATCCTCCAAATGACACTTACTCCCCATTTGACATTTTCTATACCACTTTCAGGAATGCCCGCATTTTTTCACAAAATACCCATTTTTCCCAGAAACATTCTTTCCAACGCTTTCCCACTTTTCCCTCATCTGTTGACTTCCAAAAAGAATGCCCGTTTTTCACCCAGAGGATGGCATTTTCTTCCAAAAAGAACAAATTAGCTCCCAGAAATAACAGCTTTCTCCAATCCAATGACATTAGATCCCAGAAATACTGCTTGTTGCCCAAGCATATCATACATTCCACCACAGCTATCATGTTTTAATCTTGTAGAATACATTTTCTACCAGACCTTTGTCTTTTCCTCCCAGAAATGCCTCCATTCTCCCAAATAAGTGGCTTTTCCTCCCACAAGTCCTACTTGGCCATCCGAAAGAGGACATTTCCTCCCCAAAGAAGGAGACTTGCTCCCTGAAATACCAGCTTTCTCCCCTAACAGATGAGTTTTTCTACCAGAAATACAGCTTTTCTTAGATATGCTTCACCATTCATCCACAAAATACTACATGACAATGCCAAAGGTGACTTTTTCCAACAAAAATACCATCTTTTCTCCCCCAGATATCACCATTCTCCCAAACAGATGACATTTGCTACCACAAGTACTACTTCACACTCCACAGGATGATACTTGCCATCACACTTTTCTAGACTTCATATCACAGTTTCCTCCCAAATTAGATTTCCTTCCAGACATACCAGCATTCCCCGAAATAGAGGACATTTTCCCCCGGAAATACCATCTTCTCTCCCAGAGATGCCAGCTTTCTTTGAAATACTTCCCATTTCCTCCAATTAGGCTATATGGCACTTATTTATGCCCAATCCTACGGCTTTTTATCACACAAGTTGCATTTTTGTCCCAAATATACGACATATAATGACAGCGATACCATTTTTCTCCCATGTTTGTGACATTTTCTGCCAGAAATACCAGTTCTCTCTTCAATGTGGGACGTTTCCTTCCTGAAATATTCGCTTTGTCACCAATACATCACCTCTCCCTCCCTCAATCAAAAGATGAGACTGTTTCCAGGGAATACCAGCTTTCTTGAAAATACCTCATACTTTCTCCAAGAAGTTCGTTATTATAATCCTCAAGATGACACTTCCACCCAAAACTAGGAGATTTTCTCTCCGAAATGCATGCTTCTCCCTCCATGAACGGCATCTTCTCCCCAAATTAGGACATTCTCTCCCAGAAATACCACATTTCTCCATTCCAATGACATTATCGCCCGGAAATACAGCCTTTCGCCAAGTCGATGACATTTTCCACTAGAAGTGTCCCATATCCCCCAAATACATGACAATTTCTCCCCACAGAAGGAGATTTCATTTATTCATGAAAAACCATGATTCTCCCAAAGAGATGACATTTTCTACCAGAAATACCAGAAAAAGGTTTTCTTAAATATACGTCCTGGTTTTTGGGTGGTTCTCCGTTTCTACAATTCCGAAGCCTGTGACGAAAATGTAGAGATGGGAAAAGCTTCTCTACTAAGACATTTCTTGCATTCTGGGATGAAAAAGAGAAAAATGGAGAGCACTTCCTTATAAGGCAACTGAATATTTGGGAACCGGCAGATGTGGTGATCTCACGGAGAACGTTATAGAAAGTCGAGAGAGATCGATTCTTGCCTGCGGACAAAAAAACCCCTGTTCAGAGGTAAAGAAGTAGGCTGAATTCGCACGTTCTCGGCATCGCAATTCCGCTATTTCGCTCTCGTGGGTCGAAAGCGGCACTCGCGCTTAAGCGGTTAAGCTCCGGAGAGTTTGCAGTTGCTGGCCGGTAAATCGCGGTTCTCCCCGAATGCCGCTTGCAGCCTTCAGCAGCGGTCTCGTTTCTCTCGGATGCCGGGAAAGAGCGACTTCAGCCGGATGCTTTTCTCGGACGAGCGGCTTCTTCTGCGCACATCGCAAAGGAGCTGTTCTGACTTCTCCTTGTGTCTATGCATTCTGCACTACTCTTCTCTCTCATTCTTATGTCTTCCCCTTTATTCCTAGCGACATTTCGTTGTTGTGTGGCACTCCGATGCTACACGTCAGCATTCTGTGACAAATAGAGTAGGAGGGAAAAGCCCCTCTAATAAGGCAGCTAGAAGTTCCAGGAGCGACACACGTTGTGCTTTCAGGGAGGACGTTCCAGAAAATCGAGAGGTGTGGATTCTTTCCTACGGAGAAAAAAGCCCCTGTTTTCAGGCAATGCAGTATGCTGAATTCGCTCCTTCTGGGCGTAGGAGTTCCGTCATTTCCCTCTCGTGGGTCCTAAGCGGCACTCGCGCTGAACCGCTACGGAGAGATTGGGTGGACAGCGCCACTCGCTGTTAACCGCTACGGAGTTTGCAGTTGCTTCCCGGTAAATCGCGGTTCTCCCCGAATGCCGCTTGCAGCCTTCAGCTGCGGTCTCGTTTCTCTCGGATGCCGAGAAAGAGCGACTTCAGCCGGAAGCTTTTCTCGGACGAGCGGCTTCTTCTGCGCACATCGCAAAGGAGCGGTTCTGACTTCTCCTTGTGTCCATGCATTCTGCACTACGCTTGTCTCTCATTCTTCTGTCTTTCCCTTTATTCCTAGGGAAATTTCGTTGTTGTGTGGCACTCCGATGCTACACGTCAGCATTCTGTGACAAATAGAGTAGGAGGGAAAAGCCCCTTTAATAAGGCAGCTAGAAGTTCCAGGAGCGACACACGTTGTGCTTTCAGGGAGGGCGTTACAGAAAGTCGAGAGCTGAGGATTCTTTCCCCCGGAGAAAAAAGCCCCTGTTTTCAGGCAATGCAGTATGCTGAATTCGCACGTTCTCGGCATCGCATTCCGTCATTTCGCTCTCGTGCGTGGATAGCGGCACTCGCGCTGAACCGCTACGGATAGTTTGCAGTTGCTGGCCGGTAAATCGCGGTTCTCCCCGAATGCCGCTTGCAGCCTTCAGCTGCGGTCTCGTTTCTCTCGGATGCCGAGAAAGAGCGACTTCAGCCGGAAGCTTTTCTCGGACGAGCGGCTTCTTCTGCGCACATCGCAAAGGAGCTGTTCTGACTTCTCCTTGTGTCTATGCATTCTGCACTACGATTCTCTCTCATTCTTATGTCTTCCCCTTTATTCCTAGCGACATTTCGTTGTTGTGTGGCACTCTGATGCTACACGTCAGCATTCTGTGACAAATAGAGTAGGAGGGAAAAGCCCCTCTAATAAGGCAGCTAGAAGTTCCAGGAGCGACACACGTTGTGCTTTCAGGGAGGACGTTCCAGAAAATCGAGAGGTGTGGATTCTTTCCTACGGAGAAAAAAGCCCCTGTTTTCAGGCAATGCAGTATGCTGAATTCGCTCCTTCTCGGCATAGGAATTCCGTCATTTCGCTCTCGTGGGTGGACAGCGCCACTCGCTGTTAACCGCTACGGAGTTTGCAGTTGCTGGCCGGTAAATCGCGGTTCTCCCCGAATGCCGCTTGCAGCCTTCAGCAGCGGTCTCGTTTCTCTCGGATGCCGGGAAAGAGCGACTTCAGCCGTATGCTTTTCTCGGACGAGCGGCTTCTTCTGCGCACATAGCAAAGGAGAGGTTCTGACTTCTCCTTGTGTCCATGCATTCTGCACTACGCTTGTCTCTCATTCTTCTGTCTTTCCCTTTATTCCTAGGGAAATTTCGTTGTTGTGTGGCACTCCGATGGTATACGTCAGCATTCTGTGACAAATAGAGTAGGATGGAAAACCCCTTTAATAAGGCAGCGAGAAGTTCCAGGAGCGACACACGTTGTGCTTTCAGGGAGGACGTTTTAGAAAGTCGAGAGCTGAGGATTCTTTCCCCCGGAGAAAAAAGCCCCTGTTTTCAGGCAATGCAGTATGCTGAATTCGCACGTTCTCGGCATAGGAATACCGCTACTTCGCTCTCATGGGTCGAAAGCGGCACTCGCGCTGAACCGCTACGGAGAGCAGCTAGAAGATCCAGGAGCGACACACGTTGTGCTCTCAGGGAGATCGATACAGAAAGTCGGGTGCCATTGTTTCTGTACTGCGGAGAAAAAAGCCCCTGCTTGCAGGCAGTGCGGTAGCCTGATGTCGCACATTCTCGGCACCCGAGAAAAACGAGATTGCTGCTGAAGGCAGAAAGCGGCACTCGCGGTCAACAGCTGCGGAGAGTTTGAGTCCCTGAAACTGCTACATGGTCGCCTTGTTTACAGGCAGAATCCTCCACGCTGTGCTACGTAGGAAGTGCATGTATCCTTCTTCTGACTGACAGTTGGTATTCGTAATGAATACGACCTTACTATCCAGAATACCAAATTACTCAGAAATATCACATTGTCATCGAGAAATACCAGTCTCATTCAGCGAATAGGAGCTTTTCACCAAGAAAAGGGATATTTCATATCAGAAATACCAGCATTCTCCAAAAAAAAGATATTTTCCAAAGGAATATCACCTTCTTCCATACTACGTGAAAATTTTCCACGGCAATAACATTTTTCTGAAATCTTTTGAAAGGAAAGGATCGTAAATATGTGAAAGCCGTGGAATTTCTGAAAGAAAACGCCACACCTATGGGAAAAATACATCATCTGTGAGAAAAATGACAAATCTTTCACCTACAAATGGAATATCTGAGGGAAAATGTCAGTTTTTTTATTTTTCTGGAGAAATAAAACAGCGTATCTAGAGAAAACTTGAGCATTTGAATGAAACATTCCAATTACGGGAGAAAATATCATATTCCAGAAAAAGAAATCATATTTACAATTTCAATGCAGTATTTCTGAAAAAAAATGCCTCTATTTTAAGGGGAAATTTACTAATAGAAAAAGAATGTTATTTCTCAGAATACTGCTTTTTCGGGGAGATAGTGGCATCCTTGGTTAGAAAATGACAGGTGTTTGTGAGAAAGCTGGGTTTTTGGAGAAAAAGCTTGTTTTCTATAAATAAGCAGGTATTATTGGGGGAACGTATCCCATCTTTGGGAGAAACCTGGCCTTTGTGGGAGAAAATGTCTTGTATTTTGGGGAAACCTAGTCTATCTGGGAGAAAAGGCCATTTTGATGGGAGTAAGTGTCATCTGGAGGAGTGACAAGTAGTATTCTGGGGATGAAATGGGAGGTATTTCTAAGAGAAGTGGTATTTCTGGGAGAAAATGTCTTGTTTTTGGAGAAAATGTCCTATTTTGGGGGGCAGAAGCCGGTATTTCAGTGACAACATGCCATCTTGACGGGAGTAAGTGTGATCTTGGGGAGTGTAACGCAGCATTTTTGATAGAAAATGGGAGCTATTTCTTCGAGTACCGCAATGTGTGGGAGAAAATGAGCTGTATTGGGGATAAAAATGTTGTATGTGTGATAAAATGCCACATTTCAGGAAGAAACTGTCCTCTTTAGGAGTGTATTGTTGTATATTCGGAAGGAAATGGGAAGTATTCTGACGAGTCCTGGTATTTCTGGGAGAAAGTGCCCCAAATCTGGGAGTAAGTGTCATCATGAGGCGTGTCATGTAGTCGATTTGGGAGGAATTGGAGATATTTCTAAGAGTAGCAGTATTTCTGGGAGATAATGTCCCTTATGGGGAAGAAAATGTCCTCCTGAGGGAAGAAAACAGGTCTTTCTTCCCGAAAACGTCATCCAATTGGAAGAAAATCTCCTCTCTTGAGTAGAAAAGTGGTCTTTCTGGGAGAAAGTGTCCTCTTCTTGGTTGCAAGAGTCCATTTGGTCTTGTCCTGGAGGCTTTTGGGGAGAAAGCATGTGGCAGTTGTAAGAGAAGGGGTATTTCTGGGAGCAAATATCCTCGTTTTGGAAGAGAAGGTGAAAATTCCAAGGGAAAAGTGGTATTTCTGGGAGCAAATGAGATAGCTGAGGGAGAAAAGTGGGAAAGGGTGGGAATGTCTTGTATTGGAGAGTATACACCCATGTGTCAGCTTGCTCTCTTCCCTTCTAAATCATTAATTAGATTCCTGTTCTCTTTAAAATACCTTATAGGTTCTGATTAAGGTTCAGATATTTTAAGTTTACCATCTGGAATTAAAGCCAGTTCACCAATTTTTTTCCTTCAGCTGCCTGTTCTGCCACCTGATCCACCATCATATTCCCAGTTTCCTGTACAGTGCCACTATTCTGATGTCCTCCACAATGTATAACAGCCATGCTGCTCTTTGGTAGATTTACATCGTGCTGAATTTGTTTTCCTTGTGTGTAAGCAACCCTCGCTTTTTGCAGACAGTACCATGAGTGGGTACCACCCCAAAAGCATATTTAGCATCTGTCCATATGTTTAAGGTTCTTGTCAAGGCAGTTTTTTCAGCCTTCTGAGCGGAAGTCCCCACAGGTAATGGTTTTGCTTCATTTACTTTGTCAGTAGCAGTTACCGCATATCCTGTCTTAGTTTCCTTGTCTCACAAAACTGCTTCTGTCGATGAATCCAGGAATCCTCAGCGTTGTCCAGTGGTTCCTCCTGTAGGTCTGACCAACTGGCATAGACAGCCTCCATGCAGTGCACACTGCTGGCTTGGAGGTAGCTCTGTGTTGGTGTTCTGGGTGTTCAGCAAATTGCTTCCTTCTCTTTGATCAGTTGTGTTCTCTGTTGAGAAACTTGATAGCCATTTAAATCAAGAAATTCAGCAAACTCACAGTCCATTGTACACAGTCCTCCTTGGTTACTGTGGCATCCACGTACTGCAGTAAAGTTCCACCATGGGATAGAGGAACCCAAATCTCAGGCTCACAAGCTAACCAGTTCTCAAAAATCATTGGGTTGTTCTCACAACCCTGGGTAACACTGTTCAGGTTAACTGAATTTTCATTTATTTATTTATTTATTTATTTATTTATTTATTTATTTATTTTTCTCCCCATATTGAAGTTTTCTTATTCAAAGGCAAATAATTTTAGACTTTCTTTAGCAAAACCAGGCAGAAGAAGGTGTACTTCAAATCCAGAACAGCAAACCCCAACTACTTATTCCTCAACTTGGTTAATAAAGTGCATGGATTTACCACCATGAGTTGCATATCTTCAACATTTCTATTAATTGCCCTCAACTCTTTTACCAAACTATAGCTCTAGCCAATCCAGAAAGTTATTTATTATTTCTTTTATCCTCCCTCTTGTATCCTAAAAGGGCATTGCTTTACCCTGGCTGGGCTGACTCCTGTCTATAACTTAACTTTTATTGAGTTGCCTTTTTTTTTTTCTTATTTTTTTTGCTCTGCCAGGCATTCCTGATGCCTGCAATCCTATATATACCTGTTTTGGGATTTACATAACTTCTGGGGGTACAACATTGCTTTTCCCAGTTTGTGTTATAGCCAGACTTAAAATTTTCAGTCAATTGGTCTTGCTTGCCAATTACCTCCAATTTTTTTTTTTTCTACTGAATTTAATCTCTACATTCAACTGTTCTAATACATCATGCCCAAGTAATGGTTTTGGAGAACCATTAGAGGCATGTACAAGAATTTATGTATTCCTACTTGTTCTCCTTGCCTGCATTTAATTGGTCCCCAAAAAAGGAAACTTCTCTTGCCAGTAGCTCCTACAGCTATTACAAAAATCACCTACGGGTAATAATTCTTGATGTAGCACACAGTAAGAGGCACCCGTATCAGAAAATAAACTCTTTACCCTGCTTCCCCAGCTGCTTTCGGCCCAGTGGGGGTGGAACTCTCCCTGAGCCCTTCCAGGCTCCCCCTGACCTCTTCTTCTAGGTAAGGACATCCCTGTTACACCCTGCTCAACTTTGCCTTCCTCAGCCCATGTTTTTCCCAACCCCTTTTCACTTTCCAGACTTTCATCATTACTGAAATACAACGTTAGTAATTTCTGTTTCACCCCCTTCCCTCCCCAGATTCCGGCGCTTCCACTGGGATGTCGGGTTTCCCGAGATCTCTGCAGATGACGGCTATTCTCACTCTCAATGCCCCGTCCCGTCCCCATCCACAAGTCACACACCCTGCACAGCTACAGCGGGAAGCTCTGGCCCCCAGCTCTTTCTCTGACTCCGAGTTGTTCTTACAAACCGCGGTGGGGGGGGGTAGTGCGGGGGATGTGTTCTCGTGCCGACCCAAACTCTAATATCTCAAACTCACTGTTTTCCTTAACCTTGTTGCCAATTTGTTTGTTAGTTTTTACAATTGCACTGTTTGTACCCTCAATTACATTTCCATGTACCATTAACAAATGCACTTCCATACAGCATCGAGACAGTTTCTCCCACTGCCTTCAAAACCCACAAATCAAACAATACAGTTCTTCAACTTCCGCAAACACCCAGCACTTGGTCTCATGATTAGGGTACTCAATTGTAAAAACTGGTCCCATTACTTATTTATGTTCCTGGGTTTTTTTTTTGTTTTTTGTTTTTTTTTTTTTTGTTTTAATTCAATATTTCCCCCTGGCTCACCAGCAATATTTCTCCAGTGAGCCTAAATACAACCCAGGGGGTCTTCTCGGTATCACTTTAGACACCCTCTGTTCCATAACAACCTCATACATGACATACCATAACATAACACTTTCACGACATAAACATTTAACAATCACAAAGACAGTGACAGTAATCAGTACATTTATCCTCAGGATCCTTCCTCTCTCTGCCTCCCTCCGGGGCCCAACCTTCCCTC
Organism: Crossoptilon crossoptilon; assembly: GCA_036346035.1. NCBI lineage: Eukaryota > Metazoa > Chordata > Aves > Galliformes > Phasianidae > Crossoptilon > Crossoptilon crossoptilon. The sequence continues at coordinate 56,570 of JARXNR010000601.1, forward strand.
TGTATTCATTTCCCACACTTGCATAGCTGCCCACCTCCTTCTCCAATAAACAACATATCAGTGATAAACATCATTTCCATCCATAAGTAGAAATTAGGCCCTAGAAATTGATCTGATTGTTCTGCGACACTTATAGGATCCTCAATTAAGAAATTCTTGAAATTCCTGACTTTTCTTCTAGTAAAAAAAAAGCAAGCATTAGCATACCCTATTTTCCTTTGACCTAAGGAGACTGCCCTAAAGGATAAAGTGAAGTAGTAGTAGGGTTAGTAATCGAGAGTGCGTCCTCTCTGTCGCTTGCATTGCTTTAGAAATTGAAGGGGGGGAAGTTATCTAAGGGATCCCATTTATGATCTTTCTGCTTCTCTTTCCTTTTTCTTTTGAAGTTCGACTCCTCCTTGTGAGGAAGATTTTTTTTTTTTTTTTTTTTTTTTACTTCTTGCACCCATTCAGCAACATAAGCCAATTCTGTTTCAGAAAAAGGAGTCTTACTGTTTACGTATAAATACAAAGTCTTTGTCAGACCCCGATTTTGGTCAAAATCATGATTTTCCATGTAGTGGCTCTCTAGGCTATGCCTGTATACAGTATTGAAACATCTTTTCCCGGTTCTTTTTCCCGGTCTGGGGATTATTTTCCAATTCTGAAGCTTCTTTCCCAAGAGGCTATCTCTAGGCACGAATTTGGGGACCCTTTTCCCCTGTTCTACGGAGCTCCTATTCCCCATTCCTCCGGAACGCTGCTGTGAACTCCCCAGCTCACAGGTTACCACACTGCGATTCTCGGATTTAGGGCCAATCCCTTGGAGCACCTTGCTCCTTAATTCTCGGATTAATAGGGGTGTACTGCTGGCACTTCGTCAAGTGCACAGGGTACCGTACACCAACAGCTCCCTGCTGAGACTCACCCGAGTCTCCACCGACCCGCAAGGCAAGAATTCAATTCCCTTACCTTGGTCCGTGCAGGAAGTTACCGGGTCTCCAGGGGTCAATACCCGTGCCTACCTACCCCTTGGCTTTCTCAGAGCCCGGCCTTTATGTAACAGCCTCGGTTTCTTATTGGCCGTAGGAAGTGCATATATCTTTCTTCTGACTGACAGTTGGTATTCGTAATGAATACGACCTTACTATCCAGAATACCAAATTACTCAGAAATATCACATTGTCATCGAGAAATACCAGTCTCATTCAGCGAATAGGAGCTTTTCACCAAGAAAGGATATTTCATATCAGAAATACCAGCATTCTCCAAAAAAAAGATATTTTCCAAAGGAATATCACCTTCTTCCATACTACGTGAAAATTTTCCACGGCAATAACATTTTTCTGAAATCTTTTGAAAGGAAAGGATCGTAAATATGTGAAAGCCGTGGAATTTCTGAAAGAAAACGCCACACCTATGGGAAAAATACATCATCTGTGAGAAAAATGACAAATCTTTCACCTACAAATGGAATATCTGGGGGGGAAAATGTTAGGTTTTTTATTTTTTCGGAGAAATAAAAAAGCGTATCAAAGGATACTTGAGCATTTGAATGAAACATTCCAGTTAGGGGAGAAAATATCATATTCCAGAAAAAGAAATCATATTTCCAATTCAAAGCAGTATTTCTGATAGAAAATGCCACAATTTTAATGGGAAAATTACTAAAAGAAAAAGAAAGGTATTTCTCAGAAAACTGCTTTTTCGGGGAGATAGTAGCATCCTTGGTTGGAAGTGACAGGTGTTTGTAAGAAAGCTGGGGTTTTTGGGGAAAAGGCTGGTTTTCTACAAATAAGCAGGTATTACTGGGGGAATGTATCCCATCTTTGGGAGAAACCGGGTCTTTGTGGGAGAAAATGTCGTGTATTTTCGGGAAACCTGGTCTATCTGGGTGAAAAGGCCATTTTGATGGGAGTAAGTGTAATCTCGAGGAGCGTCAAGTAGTATTCTTGGGATGAAATGGGTGGTATTTCTAAGAGAAGTGGTATTTCTGGGAGAAAATGTCTTGTTTTTGGAGAAAATGTCCTATTTGGGGGGGCAGAAGCTGGTATTTCAGTGACAAAATGCCATCTTGACAGGAGTAAGTGTGATCTTGAGGGGCGTAACGCAGCATTTTTTTGTTAGATAATGGGAGCTATTTCTTAGAGTACCGCAATTTATGGGAGAAAATGAGCTGTATTGGGGATAAAAATGATGTATGTGTGATAAAATGCCACATTTCTGGGAGACTGTCCTCTTGAGGACTGTACTGTTGTATATTCGGAAGGAAATGGGAGGTATTCTGACGAGTCCTGGTATTTCTGGGAGAAAGTGCCCCAAATCAGGGAGTGTCATCATGAGGCGTTTCATGGAGTCGATTTGGGAGGAAATGGAGGTATTTCTAAGAGTAGCAGTATTTCTGGGAGCAAATGTCGTCTTTGGGGAAGAAAATGTCCTCCTGAGGGAAGAAAAGAGGCCTTTCTTCCCAAAAATGTCATCCAATTGGGAGAAAATCTCCTCTCTTGAGTAGAAAAGTGGTATTTGTGGGAGAAAGTGTCCTCTTCTTGGTTGCAAGAGTCCATTTGGTCTTGTCCTGGAGGCTTTTGGGGAGAAAGCATGTGGCAGTTGTAAGAGAAGGGGTATTTCTGGGAGCAAATATCCTCGTTTTGGAAGAGAAGGTGAAAATTCCAAGGGAAAAGTGGTATTTCTGGGAGCAAATGAGACAGCTGAGGGAGAAAAGTGGGAAAGGGTGTGAAAGAATGTCTTGTATTGGAGAGTATACACCCATGTGTCAGCTTGCTCTCTTCCCTTCTAAATCATTAATTAGATTCCTGTTCTCTTTAAAATACCTTATAGGTTCTGATTAAGGTTCAGATATTTTAAGTTTACCATCTGGAATTAAAGCCAGTTCACCAATTTCTTTTCCTTCAGCTGCCTGTTCTGCCACCTGATCCACCATCATATTCCCAGTTTCCTGTACAGTGCCACTATTCTGATGTCCTCCACAATGTATAACAGCCATGCTGCTCTTTGGTAGATTTACATCGTGCTGAATTTGTTTTCCTTGTGTGTAAGCAACCCTCGCTTTTTGCAGACAGTACCATGAGTGGGTACCACCCCAAAAGCATATTTAGCATCTGTCCATATGTTTAAGGTTCTTGTCAAGGCAGTTTTTTCAGCCTTCTGAGCGGAAGTCCCCACAGGTAATGGTTTTGCTTCATTTACTTTGTCAGTAGCAGTTACCGCATATCCTGTCTTAGTTTCCTTGTCTCACAAAACTGCTTCTGTCGATGAATCCAGGAATCCTCAGCGTTGTCCAGTGGTTCCTCCTGTAGGTCTGACCAACTGGCATAGACAGCCTCCATGCAGTGCACACTGCTGGCTTGGAGGTAGCTCTGTGTTGGTGTTCTGGGTGTTCAGCAAATTGCTTCCTTCTCTTTGATCAGTTGTGTTCTCTGTTGAGAAACTTGATAGCCATTTAAATCAAGAAATTCAGCAAACTCACAGTCCATTGTACACAGTCCTCCTTGGTTACTGTGGCATCCACGTACTGCAGTAAAGTTCCACCATGGGATAGAGGAACCCAAATCTCAGGCTCACAAGCTAACCAGTTCTCAAAAATCATTGGGTTGTTCTCACAACCCTGGGTAACACTGTTCAGGTTAACTGAATTTTCATTTATTTATTTATTTATTTATTTATTTATTTATTTATTTATTCATTTATTTTTCTCCCCATATTGAAGTTTTCTTATTCAAAGGCAAATAATTTTAGACTTTCTTTAGCAAAACCAGGCAGAAGAAGGTGTACTTCAAATCCAGAACAGCAAACCCCAACTACTTATTCCTCAACTTGGTTAATAAAGTGCATGGATTTACCACCATGAGTTGCATATCTTCAACATTTCTATTAATTGCCCTCAACTCTTTTACCAAACTATAGCTCTAGCCAATCCAGAAAGTTATTTATTATTTCTTTTATCCTCCCTCTTGTATCCTAAAAGGGCATTGCTTTACCCTGGCTGGGCTGACTCCTGTCTATAACTTAACTTTTATTGAGTTGCCTTTTTTTTTTTTTTTTTTTTTGCTCTGCCAGGCATTCCTGATGCCTGCAATCCTATATATACCTGTTTTGGGATTTACATAACTTCTGGGGGTACAACATTGCTTTTCCCAGTTTGTGTTATAGCCAGACTTAAAATTTTCAGTCAATTGGTCTTGCTTGCCAATTACCTCCAATTTTATTTTTTTTTCTACTGAATTTAATCTCTACATTCAACTGTTCTAATACATCATGCCCAAGTAATGGTTTTGGAGAACCATTAGAGGCATGTACAAGAATTTATGTATTCCTACTTGTTCTCCTTGCCTGCATTTAATTGGTCCCCAAAAAAGGAAACTTCTCTTGCCAGTAGCTCCTACAGCTATTACAAAAATCACCTACGGGTAATAATTCTTGATGTAGCACACAGTAAGAGGCACCCGTATCAGAAAATAAACTCTTTACCCTGCTTCCCCAGCTGCTTTCGGCCCAGTGGGGGTGGAACTCTCCCTGAGCCCTTCCAGGCTCCCCCTGACCTCTTCTTCTAGGTAAGGACATCCCTGTTACACCCTGCTCAACTTTGCCTTCCTCAGCCCATGTTTTTCCCAACCCCTTTTCACTTTCCAGACTTTCATCATTACTGAAATACAACGTTAGTAATTTCTGTTTCACCCCCTTCCCTCCCCAGATTCCGGCGCTTCCACTGGGATGTCGGGTTTCCCGAGATCTCTGCAGATGACGGCTATTCTCACTCTCAATGCCCCGTCCCGTCCCCATCCACAAGTCACACACCCTGCACAGCTACAGCGGGAAGCTCTGGCCCCCAGCTCTTTCTCTGACTCCGAGTTGTTCTTACAAACCGCGGTGGGGGGGGGGTAGTGCGGGGGATGTGTTCTCGTGCCGACCCAAACTCTAATATCTCAAACTCACTGTTTTCCTTAACCTTGTTGCCAATTTGTTTGTTAGTTTTTACAATTGCACTGTTTGTACCCTCAATTACATTTCCATGTACCATTAACAAATGCACTTCCATACAGCATCGAGACAGTTTCTCCCACTGCCTTCAAAACCCACAAATCAAACAATACAGTTCTTCAACTTCCGCAAACACCCAGCACTTGGTCTCATGATTAGGGTACTCAATTGTAAAAACTGGTCCCTCCCTCCTGGAACTTCTAGCAGCTTTATTAGAGGGGGTTTTCACTTCTATTTATTCGTTACAGAATACTTAAGTGTAGCATCGGAGAGCCACACAAAAACGAAATGTCGGTAGGAATAATGGAAAAGACATAAGAATGAGAGAGATGCGCAGTGCAGAATGTATACACACAAGGAGAAGTCAGAACCGCCCCTTTGCAATGTGCGCAGTAGAAGCCGCTCGTCGGACAAAAGCATCCGGCTGAAGTCGCTCTTTCCCGGCATCCGAGAGAAACGAGACCGCTGCTGAAGGCTGAAAGCGGCATTCGGGGAGAACCGCGATTTACCGGCCAGCAACTGCAAACTCTCCGCAGCGGTTAACAGAGAGTGGCGCTGTCTACCCACGAGAGCGAAGTAGAGGAATTCCGATACCGAGAACGTGCGAATTCAGCATACTGCATTGCCTGAAAACGGGGGTTTTTTCTCCGCACGAAAGAATCCACAACACTCGACTATCTGTAACGTCCTCCCTGAAAGCACAACGTGTGTCCCTCCTGGAACTTCTAGCAGCTTTATTAGTGGGACTTTTCCCTTCTATACAATAGGTCACAGAATGCTGTAGTGTAGCATGGGACAAACCCTCAAAAACGAAATGTCGCCAGGAATAAAGGGATAAGAATGAGAGAGAAGCGTAGTGCAGAATGCATGTACAAAAGGAGAAGTCAGAACCGCCCCTTTGCGATGTGCGCAGAAGAAGCCGCTCGTCGGACAAAAGCATCCGGCTGAAGTCGCTCTTTCCCGGCATCCGAGAGAAACGAGACCGCTGCTGAAGGCTGAAAGCGGCATTCGGGGAGAACCGCGATTTACCGGCCAGCAACTGCACTCTCCGCAGCGGTTAACAGAGAGTGGCGCTGTCTACCCACGAGAGCGAAGTAGAGGAATTCCGATGCCGAGAACGTGCGAATTCAGCATACTGCATTGCCTGAAAACAGGGTTTTTTTTCTCCGCAGGAAAGAATCCACAACTCTCCACTTTCTGTAACGTCCTCCCTGAAAGCACAACGTGTGTCCCTCCTGGAACTTCTAGCAGCTTTATTAGTGGGACTTTTCCCTTCTACACTATTCGTCACAGAATGCTGACGTGTAGCATGGAACACACACTCAAAAACGAAATGTCGCCAGGAATAAAGGGATAAGAATGAGAAGCGTAGTGCAGAATGCATGGACAAAAGGAGAAGTCAGAACCGCCCCTTTGCGATGTGCGCAGAAGAAGCCGCTCGTCGGACAAAAGCATCCGGCTGAAGTCGCTCTTTCCCGGCATCCGAGAGAAACGAGACCGCTGCTGAAGGCTGAAAGCGGCATTCGGGGAGAACCGCGATTTACCGGCCAGCAACTGCACTCTCCGCAGCGGTTAACAGAGAGTGGCGCTGTCTACCCACGAGAGCGAAGTAGAGGAATTCCGATGCCGAGAACGTGCGAATTCAGCATACTGCATTGCCTGAAAACAGGGGTTTTTCTCTCCGCAGGAAAGAATCCACAACTCTCCACTTTCTGTAACGTCCTCCCTGAAAGCACAACGTGTGTCCCTCCTGGAACTTCTAGCAGCTTTATTAGTGGGACTTTTCCCTTCTACTCTATTCGTCACAGAATGCTGACGTGTAGCATGGGACAAACCCTCAAAAACGAAATGTCGCCAGGAATAAAGGGATAAGAATGAGAGAGAAGCGTAGTGCACAATGCATGGACAAAAGGAGAAGTCAGAACCGCCCCTTTGCGATGTTCGCAGAAGAAGCCGCTCGTCGAACAAAAGCATCCGGCTGAAGTCGCTCTTTCCCGGCATCCGAGAGAAACGAGACCGCTGCTGAAGGCTGAAAGCGGCATTCGGGGAGAACCGCGATTTACCGGCCAGCAACTGCACTCTCCGCAGCGGTTAACAGAGAGTGGCGCTGTCTACCCACGAGAGCGAAGTAGAGGAATTCCGATGCCGAGAACGTGCGAATTCAGCATACTGCATTGCCTGAAAACAGGGTTTTTTTTCTCCGCAGGAAAGAATCCACAACTCTCCACTTTCTGTAACGTCCTCCCTGAAAGCACAACGTGTGTCCCTCCTGGAACTTCTAGCAGCTTTATTAGTGGGACTTTTCCCTTCTACACTATTCGTCACAGAATGCTGACGTGTAGCATGGAACACACACTCAAAAACGAAATGTCGCCAGGAATAAAGGGATAAGAATGAGAAGCGTAGTGCAGAATGCATGGACAAAAGGAGAAGTCAGAACCGCCCCTTTGCGATGTGCGCAGAAGAAGCCGCTCGTCGGACAAAAGCATCCGGCTGAAGTCGCTCTTTCCCGGCATCCGAGAGAAACGAGACCGCTGCTGAAGGCTGAAAGCGGCATTCGGGGAGAACCGCGATTTACCGGCCAGCAACTGCAAACTCTCCGGAGCGGTTAACAGAGAGTGGCGCTGTCTACCCGCGAGAGCGAAGTAGTGGAATTCCGATGCCGAGAACGTGCGAATTCAGCATACTGCATTGCCTGAAAACAGGGGTATTTTTCTCGGCAGGAAAGAATCCACAACTCTCTACTTTCTGTAACGTCCTCCCTGAAAGCACAACGTGTGTCCCTCCTGGAACTTCTAGCAGCTTTATTAGTGGGACTTTTCCCTTCTACACTATTCGTCACAGAATGCTGACGTGTAGCATCGGACAAACCCTCAAAAACGAAATGTCGCCAGGAATAAAGGGATAAGAATGAGAAGCGTAGTGCAGAATGCATGGACAAAAGGAGAAGTCAGAACCGCCCCTTTGCGATGTGCGCAGAAGAAGCCGCTCGTCGGACAAAAGCATCCGGCTGAAGTCGCTCTTTCCCGGCATCCGAGAGAAACGAGACCGCTGCTGAAGGCTGAAAGCGGCATTCGGGGAGAACCGCGATTTACCGGCCAGCAACTGCACTCTCCGCAGCGGTTAACAGAGAGTGGCGCTGTCTACCCACGAGAGCGAAGTAGAGGAATTCCGATGCCGAGAACGTGCGAATTCAGCATACTGCATTGCCTGAAAACAGGGGGTTTTTTCTCCGCAGGAAAGAAGCCACAACTCTCCACTTTCTGTAACGTCCTCCCTGAAAGCACAACGTGTGTCCCTCCTGGAACTTCTAGCAGCTTTATTAGTGGGACTTTTCCCTTCTACTCTATTCGTCACAGAATGCTGACGTGTAGCATGGGACAAACCCTCAAAAACGAAATGTCGCCAGGAATAAAGGGATAAGAATGAGAGAGAAGCGTAGTGCAGAATGCATGTACAAAAGGAGAAGTCAGAACCGCAACTTTGCGATGTTCGCAGAAGAAGCCGCTCGTCGAACAAAAGCATCCGGCTGAAGTCGCTCTTTCCCGGCATCCGAGAGAAACGAGACCGCTGCTGAAGGCTGAAAGCGGCATTCGGGGAGAACCGCGATTTACCGGCCAGCAACTGCACTCTCCGCAGCGGTTAACAGAGAGTGGCGCTGTCTACCCACGAGAGCGAAGTAGAGGAATTCCGATGCCGAGAACGTGCGAATTCAGCATACTGCATTGCCTGAAAACAGGGGTTTTTCTCTCCGCAGGAAAGAATCCACAACTCTCCACTTTCTGTAACGTCCTCCCTGAAAGCACAACGTGTGTCCCTCCTGGAACTTCTAGCAGCTTTATTAGTGGGACTTTTCCCTTCTACACTATTCGTCACAGAATGCTGACGTGTAGCATGGGACACACACTCAAAAACGAAATGTCGCCAGGAATAAAGGGATAAGAATGAGAAGCGTAGTGCAGAATGCATGGACAAAAGGAGAAGTCAGAACCGCCCCTTTGCGATGAGCGCAGAAGAAGCCCCTCGTCGGACAAAAGCATCCGGCTGAAGTCGCTCTTTCCCGGCATCCGAGAGAAACGAGACCGCTGCTGAAGGCTGAAAGCGGCATTCGGGGAGAACCGCGATTTACCGGCCAGCAACTGCACTCTCCGCAGCGGTTAACAGAGAGTGGCGCTGTCTACCCACGAGAGCGAAGTAGAGGAATTCCGATGCCGAGAACGTGCGAATTCAGCATACTGCATTGCCTGAAAACAGGGGTTTTTCTCTCCGCAGGAAAGAATCCACAACTCTCCACTTTCTGTAACGTCCTCCCTGAAAGCACAACGTGTGTCCCTCCTGGAACTTCTAGCAGCTTTATTAGTGGGACTTTTCCCTTCTACACTATTCGTCACAGAATGCTGACGTGTAGCATGGGACAAACCCTCAAAAACGAAATGTCGCCAGGAATAAAGGGATAAGAATGAGAGAGAAGCGTAGTGCACAATGCATGTACAAAAGGAGAAGTCAGAACCGCAACTTTGCGATGTTCGCAGAAGAAGCCGCTCGTCGGACAAAAGCATCCGGCTGAAGTCGCTCTTTCCCGGCATCCGAGAGAAACGAGACCGCTGCTGAAGGCTGAAAGCGGCATTCGGGGAGAACCGCGATTTACCGGCCAGCAACTGCACTCTCCGCAGCGGTTAACAGAGAGTGGCGCTGTCTACCCACGAGAGCGAAGTAGAGGAATTCCGATGCCGAGAACGTGCGAATTCAGCATACTGCATTGCCTGAAAACAGGGGTTTTTCTCTCCGCAGGAAAGAATCCACAACTCTCCACTTTCTGTAACGTTCTCCCTGAAAGCACAACGTGTGTCCCTCCTGGAACTTCTAGCAGCTTTATTAGTGGGACTTTTCCCTTCTACTCTATTCGTCACAGAATGCTGACGTGTAGCATGGGACAAACCCTCAAAAACGAAATGTCGCCAGGAATAAAGGGATAAGAATGAGAGAGAAGCGTAGTGCACAATGCATGGACAAAAGGAGAAGTCAGAACCGCAACTTTGCGATGTTCGCAGAAGAAGCCGCTCGTCGAACAAAAGCATCCGGCTGAAGTCGCTCTTTCCCGGCATCCGAGAGAAACGAGACCGCTGCTGAAGGCTGAAAGCGGCATTCGGGGAGAACCGCGATTTACCGGCCAGCAACTGCACTCTCCGCAGCGGTTAACAGAGAGTGGCGCTGTCTACCCACGAGAGCGAAGTAGAGGAATTCCGATGCCGAGAACGTGCGAATTCAGCATACTGCATTGCCTGAAAACAGGGGTTTTTTTCTCCGCAGGAAAGAATCCACAACTCTCCACTTTCTGTAACGTCCTCCCTGAAAGCACAACGTGTGTCCCTCCTGGAACTTCTAGCAGCTTTATTAGTGGGACTTTTCCCTTCTACACTATTCGTCACAGAATGCTGACGTGTAGCATCGGACAAACCCTCAAAAACGAAATGTCGCCAGGAATAAAGGGATAAGAATGAGAAGCGTAGTGCAGAATGCATGGACAAAAGGAGAAGTCAGAACCGCCCCTTTGCGATGTGCGCAGAAGAAGCCGCTCGTCGGACAAAAGCATCCGGCTGAAGTCGCTCTTTCCCGGCATCCGAGAGAAACGAGACCGCTGCTGAAGGCTGAAAGCGGCATTGGGGGAGAACAGCGATCTACCGGCCAGCAACTGCACTCTCCGCAGCGGTTAACAGAGAGTGGCGCTGTCTACCCACGAGAGCGAAGTAGAGGAATTCCGATGCCGAACGTGCGATTCAGCATACTGCATTGCCTGAAAACAGGGGTTTTTTCTCTCCGCAGGAAAGAATCCACAACTCTCCACTTTCTGGCGTGATCTTGAGGAGCGTCAAGTAGTATTCTTGGAATGCATTGCGAGGTATTTCTAAGAGAAGTGGTACTTCTGGGCGAAAATGTCTTGTTTTGGGAGAAAATGTCTGATTTTGGGGGGCAGAAGCTGGTATTTCAGTGACAAAATGCCATCTTGATGGGAGTAAGTGTGATCTTGAGGAGGGTAAAGCAGCACTTTTGTTAGAAAATGGGAGCTATTTCTTGGAGTAGTGGTATTTCTGGGAGAAAATGAGCTCAATTGGGGATAAAAATGGTCTATCTGTGACAAAATGCCACATTTCTGGGAGAAACTGTCCTCTTGAGGAGTGTAATGTTGTATATTAGGGAGGAAATGGGAAATATTCCGAAGAGTCCTGGCATTTCAGGGAGAAAATGCCCCAAATCTGGGAGTAAGTGTCATCATGAGGCGTGTCATGTAGTCGATTTGGAAGGAAATGGAGGTATTTCTAAGAGTAGCGGTATTTCTGGGAGCAAATGTCGTCTTTGGGAAAGAAAACGTCCTCCTGAGGGAAGAAAACAAGTCTTTCTTTCAGAAAATGTCATCCAATGGGAGAAAATCTCCTCTCTTGGGGAGAAAAGTGGTCTTTCTGGGAGAAAGTGTCCTCTTCTTGGTTGCAAGTGTCCCATTTGGTCTTGTCATGGGGGCTTTTTGGGAGAAAGCGCGTGGTAGTTGTAAGAGAAGGGGTATGTCTGGGAGAAATATCCTCGTTTTGGAAGAGAAGGTGAAATTTCCAAGGGAAAAGTGGTATTTCTGGGAGCAAATGAGATAGCTGAGGGAGAGAAGTGGGAAAGGGTGGGAAAGAATGTCTTGTATTGGAGAGTATACACCCATGTGGTTCAGCTTGCTCTCTTCCTTCTAAATCATTAATTAGATTCCTGTTCTCTTTAAAATACCTTATAGGTTCTGATTAAGGTTCAGATATTTTAAGTTTACCATCTGGAATTAAAGCCAGTTCACCAATTTTCTTTTCCTTCAGCTGCCTGTTCTGCCACCTGATCCACCATCATATTCCCAGTTTTCCTGTACAGTGCCACTATTCTGATGTCCTCCACAATGTATAACAGCCATGCTGCTCTTTGGTAGATTTACATCGTGCTGAATTTGTTTTCCTTGTGTGTAAGCAAACCCTCGCTTTTTGCAGACAGTACCATGAGTGGGGTACCACCCCAAAAGCATATTTAGCATCTGTCCATATGTTTAAGGTTCTTGTCAAGGCAGTTTTTTCAGCCTTCTGAGCGGAAGTCCCCACAGGTAATGGTTTTGCTTCATTTACTTTGTCAGTAGCAGTTACCGCATATCCTGTCTTAGTTTCCTTGTCTCGCACAAAACTGCTTCTGTCGATGAATCCAGGAATCCTCAGCGTTGTCCAGTGGTTCCTCCTGTAGGTCTGACCAACTGGCATAGACAGCCTCCATGCAGTGCACACTGCTGGCTTGGAGGTAGCTCTGTGTTGGTGTTCTGGGTGTTCAGCAAATTGCTTCCTTCTCTTTGATCAGTTGTGTTCTCTGTTGAGAAACTTGATAGCCATTTAAATCAAGAAATTCAGCAAACTCACAGTCCATTGTACACAGTCCTCCTGGTTACTGTGGCATCCACGTACTGCAGTAAAGTTCCACCATGGGATAGAGGAACCCAAATCTCAGGCTCACAAGCTAACCAGTTCTCAAAAATCATTGGGTTGTTCTCACAACCCTGGGTAACACTGTTCAGGTTAACTGAATTTTCATTTATTTATTTATTTATTTATTTATTTATTTATTTATTTATTTTTCTTCCCCATATTGAAGTTTTTCTTATTCAAAGGCAAATAATTTTAGACTTTCTTTAGCAAAACCAGGCAGAAGAAGGTGTACTTCAAATCCAGAACAGCAAACCCCAACTACTTATTCCTCAACTTGGTTAATAAAGTGCATGGATTTACCACCATGAGTTGCATATCTTCAACATTTCTATTAATTGCCCTCAACTCTTTTACCAAACTATAGCTCTAGCCAATCCAGAAAGTTATTTATTATTTCTTTTATCCTCCCTCTTGTATCCTAAAAGGGCATTGCTTTACCCTGGCTGGGCTGACTCCTGTCTATAACTTAACTTTTATTGAGTTGCCTTTTTTTTTTTTTTTTTTTTGTTTTCTTATTTTTTTTGCTCTGCCAGGCATTCCTGATGCCTGCAATCCTATATATACCTGTTTTGGGATTTACATAACTTCTGGGGGTACAACATTGCTTTTCCCAGTTTGTGTTATAGCCAGACTTAAAATTTTCAGTCAATTGGTCTTGCTTGCCAATTACCTCCAATTTTTTTTTTTTTCTACTGAATTTAATCTCTACATTCAACTGTTCTAATACATCATGCCCAAGTAATGGTTTTGGAGAACCATTAGAGGCATGTACAAGAATTTATGTATTCCTACTTGTTCTCCTTGCCTGCATTTAATTGGTCCCCAAAAAAGGAAACTTCTCTTGCCAGTAGCTCCTACAGCTATTACAAAAATCACCTACGGGTAATAATTCTTGATGTAGCACACAGTAAGAGGCACCCGTATCAGAAAATAAACTCTTTACCCTGCTTCCCCAGCTGCTTTCGGCCCAGTGGGGGTGGAACTCTCCCTGAGCCCTTCCAGGCTCCCCCTGACCTCTTCTTCTAGGTAAGGACATCCCTGTTACACCCTGCTCAACTTTGCCTTCCTCAGCCCATGTTTTTCCCAAACCCTTTTCACTTTCCAGACTTTCATCATTACTGAAATACAACGTTAGTAATTTCTGTTTCACCCCCTTCCCTCCCCAGATTCCGGCGCTTCCACTGGGATGTCGGGTTTCCCGAGATCTCTGCAGATGACGGCTATTCTCACTCTCAATGCCCCGTCCCGTCCCCATCCACAAGTCACACACCCCCGGCACTGCTCCCGCGGGACGCTCGGGCCCCCCGCTCTTTCTCTGACTCCGAGTTGTTCTTACAAACCGCGGTGGGGGGGGGGTAGTGCGGGGGATGTGTTCTCGTGCCGACCCAAACTCTAATATCTCAAACTCACTGTTTTCCTTAACCTTGTTGCCAATTTGTTTGTTAGTTTTTACAATTGCACTGTTTGTACCCTCAATTACATTTCCATGTACCATTAACAAATGCACTTCCATACAGCATCGAGACAGTTTCTCCCACTGCCTTCAAAACCCACAAATCAAACAATACAGTTCTTCAACTTCCGCAAACACCCAGCACTTGGTCTCATGATTAGGGTACTCAATTGTAAAAACTGGTCCCATTACTTATTTATGTTCCTGGGTTTTTTTTTTGGTTTTTTTTTTTTTTTTTTTGTTTTAATTCAATATTTCCCCCTGGCTCACCAGCAATATTTCTCCAGTGAGCCTAAATACAACCCAGGGGGTCTTCTCGGTATCACTTTAGACACCCTCTGTTCCATAACAACCTCATACATGACATACCATAACATAACACTTTCACGACATAAACATTTAACAATCACAAAGACAGTGACAGTAATCAGTACATTTATCCTCAGGATCCTTCCTCTCTCTGCCTCCCTCCGGGGCCCAACCTTCCCTCTGTATTCATTTCCCACACTTGCATAGCTGCCCACCTCCTTCTCCAATAAACAACATATCAGTGATAAACATCATTTCCATCCATAAGTAGAAATTAGGCCCTAGAAATTGATCTGATTGTTCTGCGACACTTATAGGATCCTCAATTAAGAAATTCTTGAAATTCCTGACTTTTCTTCTAGTAAAAAAAAGCAAGCATTAGCATACCCTATTTTCCTTTGACCTAAGGAGACTGCCCTAAAGGATAAAGTGAAGTAGTAGTAGGGTTAGTAATCGAGAGTGCGTCCTCTCTGTCGCTTGCATTGCTTTAGAAATTGAAGGGGGGGAAGTTATCTAAGGGATCCCATTTATGATCTTTCTCTTTCTGCTTCTCTTTCCTTTTCTTTTTTTTGAAGTTCGACTCCTCCTGTGAGGAAGATTTTTTTTTTTTTACTTTTTTTTTTATTTTCTTTTACTTCTTGGCACCCAGTCAGCAACATAAGCCAATTCTGTTTCAGAAAAAGGAGTCTTACTGTTTACGTATAAATACAAAGTCTTTGTCAGACCCCGATTTTGGTCAAAATCATGATTTTCCATGTAGTGGCTCTCTAGGCTATGCCTGTATACAGTATTGAAACATCTTTTCCCGGTTCTTTTTCCCGGTCTGGGGATTATTTTTCCAATCTGAAGCTTCTTTCCCAAGAGGCTATCTCTAGGCACGAATTTGGGGACCCTTTTCCCCTGTTCTACGGAGCTCCTGTTCCCATTCCTCCGGAACGCTGCTGTGAACTCCCCAGCTCACAGGTTACCACACTGCGATTCTCGGATTTAGGGCCAATCCCTTGGAGCACCTTGCTCCTTAATTCTCGGATTAATAGGGGTGTGCTGCTGGCACTTCGTCAAGTGCACAGGGCACCGCACACCGACAGCTCCCTGCCGAGACTCACCCGAGTCTCCACCGACCCGCAAGGCGAGAATTCAGTTCCCTTACCTTGGTCCGTGCAGGAAGTTACCAGGTCTCCAGGGGTCAGTACCCGTGCCTACCTGCCCCTTGGCTTTCTCAGAGCCCGGCCTTTATGTAACAGCCTCGGTTTCTTATCGGCCGTAAGGAGGAAGTGCATATATCTTTTTCTTCTGACTGACAGTTGGTATTCGTAATGAATACGACCTTACTATCCAGAATACCAAATTACTCAGAAATATCACATTGTCATCGAGAAATACCAGTCTCATTCAGCGAATAGGAGCTTTTCACCAAGAAAAAGGGATATTTCATATCAGAATACCAGCATTCTCCAAAAAAAAGATATTTTCCAAAGGAATATCACCTTATTCCATACTACGTGAAAATTTCCCACGGCAATAAACATTTTTCTGAAATCTTTTGAAAGGAAAGGATCGTAAATATGTGAAAGCCGTGGAATTTCTGAAAGAAAACGCCAACCTATGGGAAAAATAATCATCTGTGAGAAAAAATGACAAATCTCCCTACTCACCTACAAATGGAATATCTGGGGAAAGGAAAATGTTAGGTTTTTTTTATTTTTTTCGGAGAAATAAAAAAGCGTATCAAAGGATACTTGAGCATTTGAATGAAACAATTCCAGTTAGGGAGGAGAAAAATCATATTCCAGAAAAAGAAATCATATTTCCAATTCAAAGCAGTATTTCTGATAGAAAATGCCACTACTTTTAATGGGAAAATTACTACTAAAGAAAAAGAAAGGTATTCTCAGAAAACTGCTTTTTCGGGGAGATAGTAGCATCCTTGGTTGGAAAGTGACAGGTGTTTGTAAGAAAGCTGGGTTTTTGGGGAAAAGGCTGGTTTTCTACAAATAAGCAGGTATTACTGGGGGAATGTATCCCATCTTTGGGAGAAAACCGGGTCTTTGTGGGAGAAAATGGTCGTGTATTTGGTGTTTTTTCGGGAAACCAGGTCTATGTGGGAGAAAAGGCCATCTTGATGCGAGTGAGTGTGATCTTGAGGAGCGTCAAGTAGTATTCTTGGGATGAAGTGGGAGGTATTTCTAAGAGAAGTGGTATTTCTGGGAGAATATGTCTTATTTTGGAGAGAAAATGTCCTACTTTGTGGGGCAGAAGCTGGTATTTCAGTGACAAAATGCCATCTGGAACGGAGTAAGTGTGATCTTGAGGTGCGTAACGCAGCATTTTTGGTAGAAAATGGGAGCTATTTCTTAGAGTACCGCAATTTATGGCAGAAAATGAGCTCTATTGGGGATAAAAATGGTGTATGTGTGATAAAATGCCACATTTCTGGGAGAAACTGTCCTCTTGAGGAGTGTAATGTTGAATATTAGGGAGGAAATGGGATGTATTCCGAAAAGTCCTGGAATTTCTGGGAGAAAGTGCCCCAAATCAGGGATTGTCATCATGAGGCGTTTCATGGAGTCGATTTGGGAGGAAATGGAGGTATTTCTAAGAGTAGCGGTATTTCTGGGAGCAAATGTCGTCTTTGGGGAAGAAAATGTCCTCCTGAGAGAAGAAAACAGGTCTTCCTTCCCAAAAATGTCATCCAATTGGGAGAGGAAAATCTCCTCTCTTGAGTAGAAAAGTGGTATTTGTGGGAGAAAGTGTCCTCTTCTTGGTTGCAAGAGTCCATTGGTCTTGTCCTGGAGGCTTTTTTGGGGGAGAAAGCATGTGGCAGTTGTAAGAGAAGGGGTATTTCTGGGAGCAGAATATCTCGTTTTGGAAGAGAAGGTGAAAATTCCAAGGGAAAGTGGTATTTCTGGGAGCATAAGAGATATCTTAGGGAGAAAAGTGGGAAAGGGTGGTAAAGAGTGTCTTGAATTGGAGAGGCGACTATAACACCCTTTTTGGTGTCAGCTTGGTCTCTTGCCTTCTAAATCATTAAGTACGGGATTTTCCTGTTCTCTTTAAATGTCAAGTAGTGATTAAGGAGAGCATATGTCAGGTAATTTACCTCTGGAAAAAGCCAGTGCTTTTCCTTCAGCTGCCTGTTCTGCCACCTGATAACCCATCATATTCCCAGTTTCCTGTACAGTGCCACTATTTTGATGTCCTCCACAATGTATAAGAAAAAAAGCCATGAATGCTCTTGGGGGTAGATGTATACATCGTTGGGAGAATTTGTTTTCTTGTGTGGTAAGCAAACTCGCTTTTTGCAAGAACAGTAGTTTTCCACAGTGGGTACGTTTCCCCAAAAAGCATATTTAGCATCTGTCCATTCTGTTTAGAAATACCTCCACTGTCAAGGCAGGTCAGTTTTTTCTTGACCTTCTCAAGCGGAAGTCCCCACAGAGTAATGGTTTTGGCTTCATAGACCTTGTTCAGTAGCAGTTACCGCATTTTCTCTGGGTTAGAAGCCGGTAGGTTTTCCCAACGTGGCACACATTCCCCCAAAATGCCTGCTACTCTTGGAATCAAGGAATCCTTTTGCGTTGTAACCAGTGGTTCCTCACTGTAGGTCATTGACCACCTGGAATAGACGAGATCTCCTCCATGCAGTGGGCACACTGGAGAAATGGAGGTAGCTCTGTGTTGGTGTTCTGGGGTGTTCAGCAAATTGCTTGACCTTCCTCAGAGGACATTGTTATCAGTTGCCCCTGTTCTCTGTTGAGAAACTGTTGATAGCCATTTAAATCAAGAAATTCAGCAAATCACAGTCCATTGTACCACAGTCCTCAACTTCTCATTACTGTGGAAAATCCACGGTTTACTGCAGTAAAGTTCCACCTCTGGGATAGAGGAACCCAAATTCCAGGCTCACAAGCTACCCTTTCTTAAAAATCATTGGGTTTTCTCACAACCCTGGGTAACACCCCATTCGGTTAACTGAATTTTCATTTATTTTATTTTATTTATTTATGTAAATATCACTTTCTCCCAAAGAGAAGTTTTTCTCTCAATTTAGAATTGACATTTTTTCCTCCCCAAAGACCTGAAGTTTTCTTATTCCCTCAAAGACGATGCTTTTCTTCTTCCCACTTATCGAATTGTTATCCCAGTGAAAAACAGGCAGAAGAAGTGTGACCTTTCAAACCACAACAGCACATTTGCTCCCAACATTACTTATTCCTACAACTCTTGGATAATTTCCCATTTCCTCCCTAATATACAATTTACCTCCTCATGAGTTGACATATCTTCAACATGGCATCTATTCACAATACACCATTTTTAATCCTCAAAGAGCTCTGTTTCCCCCCTTTTCTGGTGGAAAAATACCACGTACTCTCGGAATACTTCCTATTTCTCCCAAAATACAACTTACACTCCTTTATTTTCTTCTATGGTCCACAAATGTGGTATTTATCCACAAACCATTTATTACCCGGCATGTAGAGCTGCCAAAAAAACTCCTAGAAAACTTAAACTTACTCCAAGAACATCTCTCCCAGTTTCTTCCAAAAATGCTCACCCTTTAACCCTCCTCAAGATCACATTACTTTGGAGAAAATGGTCAGTTCTGAGGAAGAGAACGTGAAATACCAGACTGCTCTGGCCCCAAAATAGGAAAATTTTCTTCCCAAAACAGGACATTTTCTCTCAGAAATACCACTTCTCTTGAGAATACCTCCAGGACTTCAATCCCAAGAATACTAGTTTTTGACGCTCCTCAAGATCACATTACTCCTTCAGATGGCCTTTTCTCTCCCCATAAGCCAGGTTTCTCCCAACTACAACAGTATTTCTCCACACATAGACAGGTTTCGTCCAAAAATGGCATACATTCCCCAGAAATTCCTGCTTTTTCTCAAAATACGGTCTTTAAAGTGGTCCAAAGTTTCCCCGCTTTCCTCGGCAAACTCCTGTCATCTTTTCCAACCAAGGATGCTACGATCTCCCCAAACAGCACTTTGCTGAGAAATCCCTGACATTTGCTGTCCAAAAATACTACTTGACATTTTCCTCCAGAGGACCATTTTAATGGTACTTACCATGTTTTTCCAGCCTCCCAGAGACCACTTGGCACACCAAAAAGACCACAGTCGCTCTCCAATGCAAGACATTCTTTCCCACCCTTTCTCACTTTTCTCCCTCAACTATCTCATTTGCTCCCAGAAATACCACTTTTTCCTTGGAAATTTCACCTTCTCTTCCAAAATGTGGATATTTCCGCCGAGAAGTACCCCTTCTCTTACAACTGCCACACGCTTTTTCCAAAAAGCCCCCATGACGCGAGTGCCGCTTTCGACCCACCAGAGCGAAGTAGCGTAGCGGTTCGCTTACAGGGGTTTTTTCTCCGCAGGAAAGAAGCCACAACTCTCCACTTTCTGTAACGTGCTCCCTGAAAGCACAACGTGTGTCGAACCTCGAACTTCTAGCTGCCTTATTAGTGGGGCTTTTCACTTCTTCTCTTTTCGTCACAGAATGCTGAAGTGTAGCATCGGACAAACACCCAAAAACGAAATGTCGCTAGGAATAAAGGGATAAGAATGAGAGAGAAGCGTAGTGCAGAATGCATGCATGGACACATGGGGAAGTCAGAAGCGCTCCATTGCGATGTGCGCAGAAGAAGCCGCTCGTCGGAGAAAAGCATCCGGCTGAAGTCGCTCTTTCCCGGCATCCGAGAGAAACGAGACCGCTGCTGAAGGCTGAAAGCGGCATTCGGGGGAGAACCGTTTTTTACCGGCCAGAAACGGCAAACTCTCCGGAGCGGTTCAGCGCGTGTGCCGATTTCGACCCACCAGAGCGAAGTAGCGGTTTTCCTATGCCGAGAATGTGCGAATTCAGCATCCTGCATTGCCTGAAAACAGGGGGTTTTTTCTCCGTAAGAAAGAAGCCACAACTCTCCACTTTCTGTAACCTGCTCCCTGAAAGCATAATGTGTGTCGAGCCTCGAACTTCTAGCTGCCTTATTAGTGGGGCTTTTCACTTCTTCTCTTTTCGTCACAGAATGCTGAAGTGTAGCATCGGACAAACACCCAAAAACGAAATGTCGCTAGGAATAAAGGGATAAGAATGAGAGAGAAGCGTAGTGCAGAATGCATGGACACAAGGAGAAGTCAGAAGCGCTCCATTGCGATGTGCGCAGAAGAAGCCGCTCGTCGGAGAAAAGCATCCGGCTGAAGTCGCTCTTTCCCGGCATCCGAGAGAAACGAGACCGCTGCTGAAGGCTGCAAGCGGCATTCGGGGAGAACCGCGATTTACCGGCCAGCAACTGCAAACTCTCCGGAGCGGTTCAGCGCGAGTGCCGCTTTCGACCCACCAGAGCGAAGTAGCGGTTTTCCTATGCCGAGAACGTGCGAATTCAGCATCCTGCATTGCCTGAAAACAGGGGGTTTTTTCTCCGCAAGAAAGAAGCCACAACTCTCCACTTTCTGTAACGTGCTCCCTGAAAGCACAACGTGTGTCGAACCTCGAACTTCTAGCTGCCTTATTAGAGGGGTTTTTCTCTTCTACTCTATTCGTCACAGAATGCTGAAGTGTAGCATCGGACAAACACCCAAAAACGAAATGTCGCTAGGAATAAAGGGAGAAGAATGAGAGAGAAGCGTAGTGCAGAATGCATGGACACATGGGGAAGTCAGAAGCGCTCCATTGCGATGTGCGCAGAAGAAGCCGCTCGTCGGAGAAAAGCATCCGGCTGAAGTCGCTCTTTCCCGGCATCCGAGAGAAACGAGACCGCTGCTGAAGGCTGCAAGCGGCATTCGGGGAGAACCGCGATTTACCGGCCAGCAACTGCAAACTCTCCGGAGCGGTTCAGCGCGAGTGCCGCTTTCGACCCATGAGAGCGAAGTAGCGGTATTCCTATGCCGAGAACGTGCGAATTCAGCATCCTGCATTGCCTGAAAACAGGGGGTTTTTTTCTCCGCAAGAAAGAAGCCACAACTCTCCACTTTCTGTAACGTGCTCCCTGAAAGCACAACGTGTGTCGCACCTCGAACTTCTAGCTGCCTTATTAGTGGGGCTTTTCACTTCTTCTCTTTTCGTCACAGAATGCTGAAGTGTAGCATCGGACAAACACCCAAAAACGAAATGTCGCTAGGAATAAAGGGATAAGAATGAGAGAGAAGCGTAGTGCAGAATGCATGGACACATGGGGAAGTCAGAACCGCTCCATTGCGATGTGCGCAGAAGAAGCCGCTCGTCGGAGAAAAGCATCCGGCTGAAGTCGCTCTTTCCCGGCATCCGAGAGAAACGAGACCGCTGCTGAAGGCTGCAAGCGGCATTCGGGGAGAACCGCGATTTACCGGCCAGCAACTGCAAACTCTCCGGAGCGGTTCAGCGCGAGTGCCGCTTTCGACCCACGAGAGCGAAGTAGTGGAATTCCGATGCCGAGAACGTGCGAATTCAGCATCCTGCATTGCCTGAAAACAGGGGGTTTTTTCTCCGCAAGAAAGAAGCCACAACTCTCCACTTTCTGTAACGTGCTCCCTGAAAGCACAACGTGTGTCGAGCCTCGAACTTCTAGCTCCCTTATTAATGGGATTTTCACTTCTTCTCTTTTTGTCACAGAATGCTGAAGTGTAGCATCGGACAAACACCCAAAAACGAAATGTCGCTAGGAATAAAGGGATAAGAATGAGAGGGAAGCGTAGTGCAGAATGCATGGACACATGGGGAAGTCAGAACCGCTCCATTACGATGTGCGCAGAAGAAGCCGCTGGTCCGAGAAAAGCATCCGTCTGAAGTCGCTCTTTCCCGGCATCCGAGAGAAACGAGACCGCTGCTGAAGGCTGCAAGCGGCATTCGGGGAGAACCGCGATTTACCGGCCAGCAACTGCAAACTCTCCGGAGCGGTTCAGCGCGAGTGCCGCTTTCGACCCATGAGAGCGAAGTAGCGGTTTTCCTATTACGAGAACGTGCGAATTCAGCAGCCATCCTGCATTGCCTGCTGAAAACAGGGGGTTTTTTTTTTCTCCGCAGCGAAGAAAGAAAGCCACAGCACTCTCCACTTTCTGTAACGTCCTCACTGATAGCACAACGTGTGGCGCACCTCGACATTCTAGCTGAATTTTTATCGCGTTTACCGGGCAGCAACTGGAAAATCTCCTTTGCGCGTTCAGCGCGAGTGCCGCTTTCGACCCACGAGAGCGAAATAGCGGAATTGCGATGCCGAGAACGTGCGAATTCTGCCTAATGCTTTTCCTCCGAACAGGGTGTTTTTTGTCCGCAGGCAAGAATCGATCGCTCTCCGCTTTCTGTAACGATCTCCGTGAGAGCACCACGTCTGCAGGTTCGCGAATAGTCAGTTGTTGCCTTATTGGAAGTGCTCTCCTTTTTTTTCTCTTTTTCATCCCAGAATGCAAGAAGTGTCTTAGTAGAGAAGCTTTTCTTATCTACACATTTTCGTCACAGGCTTCAGAATTGTAGAAAGAGAAACGGAGAACCACCCAAAAACCAGGTATATTTAAGAAAAAACCTTTTTCTGGTATTTCTGGTAGAAAAAATGTCATCTCTTTGGGAGAATGATTTTTTTTCCATGAATAAATGAAATCTCCTTCTGTGGGGAAAAAAATGTCATGTATCTGGGGGAAATGGCACACTTATAGTGGAAAATGACATCGATATGGCGAAAGGGCTTTTTTTTTTTTTTCCGGCGATAATGTCACTGGATTGGAGAAATGTGGTATTTCTGGGAGAGAATGTCCTAATTTGGGGAGAAGATGCCGTTCACGGAGGGAGAAGCATGCATTTCGGAGAGAAAATCTCCCAGTTTTGGGTGGAAGTGTCATCTTGAGGATTATACTAACGAACTTCTTGGAGAAAGTATGAGGTATTTTCAAGAAAGCTGGCATTCCCTGGAAAACAGTCTCATCTTTTGATTGAGGGAGGGAGAGATGATGTATTGGTGACAAAGCGAATATTTCAGGAAGGAAACGTCCCACATTGAAGAGAGAACTGGTATTTCTGGCAGAAAATGTCACAAACATGGGAGAAAAATGGTATCGCTGTCATTCTATGTCGTATATTTGGGACAAAAATGCAACTTGTGTGATAAAAAGCCGTAGGATTGGGCACAAATAAGTGCCGTATAGCCTATGGGGAGGAAATGGGAAGTATTTCAAAGAAAGCTGGCATCTGTGGGAGAAAAGATGGTATTTCCGGGGGAAAATGTCCTCTATTTCGGGGAATGCTGGTATGTCTGGAAGGAAATCTAATTTGGGAGGAAACTGTGATATCAAGTCCAGAAAAGTGTGATGGCAAGTATCATCGTGTGGAGTGTGAAGTAGCACTTGTGTGTGGTAGCAAATGTCATCTGTTTGGGAGAATGGTGATATCTGGGGGAGAAAAGATGGTATTTTTGTTGGAAAAAGTCACCTTTGGCATTGTCATCTCACCTTTGGCATTGTCATCTAGTATTTTGTGGATGAATGGTGAAGCATATCTAAGAAAAGCTGTATTTCTGGTAGAAAACGTTATCTATTAGGGGAGAAAGCTGGTTTTTCAGGGGGCAAGTCTCCTTCTTGGGGGAGGAAATGTCCTCTTTCGGATGGCCAAGTAGGACTTGTGGGAGGAAAAGCCACGTATTTGGGAGAAAGGTGGTATTTCTGGGAGGAAATGCCATAGGTCTGGTAGCAAATGTATTCTTTAGGATTAAATTACGATAGTAGTGGTGGAATAGATCATGTGTTTGGGAAAAAGCAGCATTTCTGGGAGCTAATCTCATTGGATTGGAGAAAGCTGGTATTTCTGGGAGCGAATGTGTTCTTTTTGGAAGAAAATGCCATCCTCTGGGTGAAAAACGGGCATTTCAGATAGAAAATGTCATCAAATGTGGAGAACGCTGGAACTTCAGAGAGCAAATGACAGAGACGAGGGAAAAAAGTGGGAAAGGGTGGGAAAGAACGTCTTGTATTGGAGAGCGACTGCGGTCTTTTTGGTGTGCCAAGTGGTCTCTTGGGGAGAAAACATGGTAAGTACAGGAGAAAATGTCCTCTGGAGGAGTGTCAAGTAGTATTTTGGAGAGCAAATGTCAGGTATTTCTCAGCCAAGTGCTGTTTTGGGGAGATAGTAGCATCCTTGGTTGGAAAATGACAGGTGTTTGTGAGAAAGCGGGTATTTTGGGAAAAAAGGCCGTGTTTTGAAGAGTAAGCAGGAATTTCTGGGGGAATGTATGCCATCGTTGGGAGAAACCTGGTCTATGTGGGAGAAAATGTCGTGTATTTGGGAGAAACCTGGTCTATGTGGGAGAAAAGGCCATCTTGATGGGAGTGAGTGTGATCTTGAGGAGCGTCAAGTAGTATTCTTGGGATGAAATGGGAGGTATTTCTAAGAGAAGTGGAATTTCTGGGAGAAAATGTTTTCTTTTTGGGAGAAACGTTCTTAGATCTGTGAGAAAACTGTGTTTCTTGAAGAAAATGTCTTCTTGTGGGTGGAAAAGATCCTATCGATGCGAGAAAGCTGGACTTTCTGGGAGAAAATGACCTTGTTTTTTGGTGGAAGTGACTTTCATGGGACTAGGATAGTGATCCTGGATGACAATGTGACGTCTTTGTGATCCAAGTGGTATTTCCGAGGGAAAATGTCCAGATTTGGGATAGAAAGAGTGTATCTGTGATCAAATGCCATATTTCTGGGAGAGAACGTCTGATGTGGGGGGGAGAAGGTCATGTATGTGTGAGAAAGCTGGTGATTCTGGGAGAAAATGCCAGGTATTAGTGAGAAAAGAGATGCTTGAGAGGGAAAAGGACATCTCTTTGGGATCAAAGTGGTATTTCTGGGAGAAAATGCCCCAAATCCGGGAGTAAGTGTCATCAGGAGGCGTGTCATGGAGTCGATTTGGGAGGAAATGGAGGTATTACTAAGAGTAGCGGTATTTCTGGGAGCAAATGTCGTCTTTGGGGAAGAAAATGTCCTCTTGAGGGAAGAAAACAGGTCTTTCTTCCCGAAACTGTCATCCAATTGGGAGAAAATGTCCTCTGTTGGGGAGAAAAGTGGTCTTTCTGGGAGAAAGTGTCCTCTTCTTGGTTGCAAGTGTCCCATTTGGTCTTGTCATGGAGGCTTTTTGGGAGAAAGCGTGTGGCAGTTGTAAGAGAAGGGGTATTTCTGGGAGCAAATATCCTCCTTCTTGGAAGAGAAGGTGAAATTTCCCAAAGGGAAAAGTGGTATTTCTGGGAGCAAATGAGATAGTTGTGGGAGAAAAGTGGGAAAGGGTGGGAAAGAATGTCTTGAATCAGAGAGCAACGGTGGTCTTGTTGGTGTGCCAAGTGGTCTCTTGGGGAGAAAACATGGTAAGTACGGGATAAAATGTCCTCTGGAGGAATGTCAAGTAGTATTTTGGAGAGCAAATGTCAGGTATTTCTCAGCAAAGTGCTGTTTTGGGGAGATAGTAGCATCCTTGGTTGGAAAATGACAGGTGTTTGTGAGAAAGCGGGTATTTTGGGGAAAAAGGCCGTGTTTTGAAGAAAAAGCAGGAATTTCTGGGGGAATGTATGCCATCGTTGGGAGAAACCTGGTCTATGTGGGAGAAAATGTCGTGTATTTGGGAGAAACCTGGTCTATGTGGGAGAAAAGGCCATCTTGATGGGAGTGAGTGTGATCTTGAGGAGCGTCAAGTAGTATTCTTGGGATGAAGTGGGAGGTATTTCTAAGAGAAGTGGTATTTCTGGGAGAAAATGTCCTATTTTGGAGAGAAAATGTCCTACTTTGGGGGGCAGAAGCTGGTATTTCAGTGACAAAATGCCATCTTGATGGGAGTAAGTGTGATCTTGGGAAGTGTGATCTTGAGGAGGGTAAAGCAGCATTTTTGGAAGAAAATGGGAGCTGTTTCTTGGAGTAGTGGTATTTCTGGGAGAAAATGAACTCTATTGGGGATAAAACTGTTGTATGTGTGATAAAATGCCACATTTCTGGGAGAAACTGTCCTCTTGAGGAGTGTAATGTTGTATATTTGGGAGGAAATAGGAAGTATTCCGAAGAGTCAGGAAATAGGAAGTATTCCGAAGAGTCGTGGTATTTCTGGGAGCAAATGTCTGATGTGGGGGGGAGAAGGTCATGTATCTGTGAGAAAGCTGGAGTTTCTGGGATAAAAATTCGTCCTTGGGAAGAAAACATCCTCTTGAGGGAAGAAAAGAAGTCTTTCTTACAGAAAATGTCATCCAATTGAGAGAAAACCTCCTCTCTTGGGGAGAAAAGTGATATTTCTGGGAGAAAGTGTCCTCTTCTTGGTTGCAAGTGTCCCATTTGGTCTTGTCATGGGGGCTTTTTGGGAGAAAGCGTGTGGCAGTTGTAAGAGAAGGGGTACTTCTTGGCTGAAACATCCACATTTTGGAAGAGAAGGTGAAATTTCCCAAGGAAAACTGGTATTTCTGGGAGCAAATGAGATAGTTGAGGGAGAAAAGTGGGAAAGGGTGGGAAAGAATGTCTTGTATTGGAGAGCGACTGTGGTCTTTTTGGTGTGCCAAGTGGTCTCTTGGGGAGAAAACATGGTAAATAGGGAAGAAAATGTCCTCTGGAGGAATGTCAAGTAGTATTTTGGAGAGAAAATGTCAGGTATTTCTCAGAAAACTGCTTTTTCGGGGTGGTAGTAGCATGCTTGGTTGGAAAATGACAGGTGTTTGTGAGAAAGCGGGTATTTTGGGAAAAACAGCCATATTTTGAAGAAAAAGCAGGAATTTCTGGGGGAATGTATGCCATCGTTGGGAGAAAACGGGTGTTGGTGGGAGAAAATGTCGTGTATTTGGGAGGAGACTGGTGTATCTGGGAGAAAAGTCCATTTTGATTGGAGTGAGTGTGATCCTGAGGAGTGTAAGGTAGTATTCTTGGGATGAAGTGGGAGGTATTTCTAAGAGAAGTGGTATTTCTGGGAGAAAATGTCTTGTTTTGGGAGAAAATGTCCTATTTTGGGGGTAGAAGCCGGTATTTCAGTGACAAAATGCCATCTTGATGGGAGTAAGTGTGATCTTGAGGAGTGTAACGCAGCTTTTCTTAGAAAGTTTTCTTAGAAAATGGGAGCTATTTCTTGGAGTAGTGCTATTTCTGGGAGAAAATGAGCTCTCTTGGGGATAAAAATGGTGTATGTGTGATAAAATGCCACATTTCTGGGAGAAACTGTCCTCGTGATTTGTGTAATGTTGTATATTTGGGAGGAAATGGGAAATATTCCGAAGAGTCGTGGTATTTCTGGGAGAAAATGTCCTGTTTTTGGAGAAAGTGTCATCTTGAGGATTGTATATGAAGAAAGCTTCATATATTTAAGAGACAACTGGTATTTCGGGCAGAAACACATTTGGGAGATGCAACGGCCGTCTGATTGTTAGGAGTGTGAAGTAGTGTAATTGGGAGGAAATGTGAAGTCTTTCTACGAAAGGTGGTATTTCCGGGAGAAAAGATGGTATTTCTGGGGGAAAATGTCCTCTCGTTGAGGGAATGCTGGTATGTCTGGAAGGAAATCTCTTTTTGGAGGAAACAGCAATCGGAAGGATAGAAAAGTGGTCTTTCTGTTGGAAAATGTCCTCTCTTTTGGGAGAAGGCTGGTATTTCTGGGCAAAAATAGTGTATTTCTGGAGGGAAATGTGGTCTTTTGGGTTGCACTGTGGTATTTCTGGGAGAAAATGCAATCGACATGAGAGAAAAGTGGTACTTTGGGGAGAATGTATCCTATGTTTGGCTGAAACTGTCACCTGGAACAGTTGAAAGTAGTATTTTTTGGAGAAAATGTCAGTTCTGATGAAGAGAAGTGCAATTTCAGGGAGACTCTACCATCTTTGGTTGGAAAAGGTCCCATCTTGCAGAGAATGCTAGTATTTGTGGGAGAGAAGAGCATCTAGTTTTGAAAAAGCAGGGAGTAGTGAGAGGAAAGGTGCTAGTGTTTGGGGTGAAAACAACATGTGGAGGGGATGAGCATGGTGTTTCTGGCAGAAAAGTTGCTGTATTTCTGGGAGAAAAGTGGTCTTTCTGGGAGAAAATGTCATCTCTTAGGCAGAAAGCTGGTCTTTCTGTGGTCCAATGCCATATTCTTGATGGAAAGTGTCATGGTGTGGAGTGTGAAGTAGTAGTTGTGGCATGAAATGCCATCTCTGTGGGAGAATGGTGGTATTTTGTGGAGATAATGTCATATTTTTGAGAAGAAAGCTGTTTCTTCTGTGAGAAAATGTGATAGCTTTGGCTGAACGTGACATATTTGGTATTGGAGTGTTGTATTTTCTGGAGAAAAAGGAAACTGACATTTCCGGGAGAAAATATCATGTCTTTGGAAGAAAAGTTCATGCATCTTTGACAAAGCTGGCATTTCTGGGAGAAAATGTCATCTATTTTGGAGAATGCTTGTATTTCGGGGAGAAAACATCGTCTTTTTGGAACAAATGGTCATATTTTGGATTGAGAAGTGATCTTTCTGGAAGCAAATATCATGCATTTGGGAGAGCACTGCTATTTCGGGGATATGACGTCATTTTTCGGCACTCGTGACACGAGGGAAGAGGCCGAAGCCCAGCTCACTACAACCTCCCTTCAGGGAGTTAGAGAGAACAAGAAGGTGTTTCTGAGCCTCCTCTTGTCCAGACTGAACAATCCCAGCTCCTTCAGCCGCTCCTCGTCAGGTCTGTGCTCCAGACCCCTCACCAGTTTTGGCACCCTTCTTTGAACCCGCTCCAGGGTTCATACCGTTGATGTCTTTGTAAAAGGGCTCCTTGTTCCTTTTAAGCCCAGCGGCCAGGCTGAGTTCAAGCTGGGCCTTTCGGATTTTCCCTCCACACATCCCAGCAACTTCTCTTTCTCAGTCACCCGTCCCTTCTTCCACTGGACGTAGATTCTCTTCTCCTCCCGGAGCCTCAAGAATCGCTCCCTGTTCATCCATCCCCGCCGGTCTTCTTCCCTCCCCGCCGGCTCATTTTGCTGCTCAGGGGGACAGCCAGCTCCTGCGCCTTGAAGACTTCCTTCCTGAAGAGCCACCGGCCGTCTTGGACCCCTTTACTCTCGAAGAGGGAAGCCCAGGGGATTCCCCTACTAGCCTTCGGAATAATCCCAAGTCCCTTCAAGAACACTGACGTGTCCTGCCACAAGACCCACCTCCCACACCTACTGCTGCAGCCATGGGCAGTGTGGGCTGCGCTCACACTCTGACTGCCCTACCTTTACTCGGTGGGCAGTAGCACGGTTTGATCGCCTCTTCTCCCCTCTTCTCACCAGGCACCTTACCTGGGCTGCCTTTAGCCACCCCGAAAAGGCTCCAGCCTAATATCACCTATAAGAAGGAGCAGTGCTGACTCCAACTCCAACCTGCTGCATCACCAGTCTTCCCACAAGCTGCCAGCTGCTGCCAGCACCAGCCCTGGCATAGAGCTTTTCCTGGCTTCAAAAAAGCCCGAACAAGAGCCATTTGGTCGGCCTTTTTCCTTTAGTTCCCTTACCCAGTGCGGTCTTACTAATACAAATACAGCATTTTTCCCCCAAATACCAGACACCTCGCAAATAGACAACATTATTCAAAACAGAATGCTATTATGTCCCAGAAATACCAGTTTCCTTACAAATACCTCACAATTTCTACCAAAAATACTAATTTACACGCCTCAGTATCAGACGTACTCCCATCAAGATGGCATTTGATCCCAGAAATACCAGGTTCTGCCCCCAAAATAGGACATTTTCTCTCCAAAAAAAAGACAATATCTCCCAGAAAGAACACATTTTTTTTCCCAAGAGAGAGATTTTTTCTTCCAATTGGATGACATTTTCTGAAAGAAAGACCTTTTTCTTCCCTCAAGAGAGGATTTTTCTTCCCCAAAGACGACATTTGCTCCCAGAAATACCACTTTTCCTTGGGAAATTTCACATTCTCTTCCAAAAAGAGGATATTTTCTCCCAGAAATATCCCTTCTCTTACAACTGCCTCACGCTTTCTCCCAAAAAGCCTCCATGACAAGACCAACTGGGACACTTGCAACCAAGAAGAGGACACTTTCTCCCAGAAAGACCATTTTTCTCCTCAAGAGAGGAGATTTTCTGCCAATTGGATGTCATTTTTGGGAAGAAAGGCCTGTTTTCTTCCCTCAGGAGGACATTTTCTTCCCCAAAGACGACATTTGCTCCCAGAAATACCGCTACTCCTAGAAATACTCCATTTTTCCTCACCCACATCGACTCCATGACACGCCTCCTGATAACACTTACTCCCAGATTTGGGGCATTTTTTCTCCCAGAAATACCACTTTGATCCCAAAGAGATAGCTTTTTTTCCAACTCAAGCATCTTTTTTTCACAAAAACTGGCATTTTCCCCCCCCAGAAACACCTTTCTCACACATACTGGACCTTTTCCCCCCCACATCAGACATTTTTTCTCCCAGAAAAACACCAGGAATTTTCCCCTCCCCACATACATTTTCTCAAGAGGACAGTTTCTCCCAGAATTGGCATTTTTCCACCCCATTTTTTCATTTCACCATTTTTTTCTCCCAGAAATACCACGACTCTTCGGAATATTTCCCATTTCCTCCCAAATATACAATTTACACTCCTCAAGAGGACATTTTTTTTTTCTTCCCAGAAATGTGGCATTTTATCACACATACACCATTTTTATCCCCAAAATTTCTCAGAGCTCATTTTCTCCCAGAAATACCACTACTCCAAAAAACAGCTCCCATTTTCTTCCAAAAATGCTGCTTTACCCTCCTCAAATCACACTTACTACTCCCATCAAGATGCATTTTTTTTTGTCACTGAAATACCAGCTTCATTCCCCCCCCAAAATAGGACATTTTCCCCAAAGCAAGACATTTGCTCCCAGAAATACCACTTCTCTTAGAAATACCTCCCACTTCATCCCAAGAATACTACTTGATGCTCGTCAGGATCACACTCACTCCCATCAAGATGGCCTTTTCTCCCACATAGACCATTTTTCTCCCAAATGCACGACATTTTCTCCCACATAGACCAGGTTTCTCCCAAGGATGGCGTACATTCCCCCAGAAATTCCTTTTTCCTGCTTTTTCTTCAAAACACGGCCTTTTTTCCAAAAAAATACCCGCTTTCTCACAAACACCTGTCATTTTCCAACCAAGGATGCTACTATCTCCCCAAAACAGCACTTGGCTGAGAAATACCTGACATTTGCTCTCCAAAATACTACTTGACATTCATCCAGAGGACATTTTCTCCCCTATTTACCACGTTTTCTCCCCGAGAGACCACTTGGCACACCAACAAGACCACCGTTGCTCTCCAATACAAGACATTCTTTTCCCCCCCTCCCCACTTTTGTCCCACAACTATCTCATTTGCTCCCAGAAATACCACTTTTCCCTTGGAAATTTCACCTTCTCTTCCAAAAAGAGGATATTTGCTCCCAGAAATACCCCTTCCCTTACAACTGCCACACGCTTTCTCCCAAAAAGCCCGCATGACAAGACCAAATGGGACACTTGCAACCAAGAAGAGGACACTTTCTCCCAGAAGACTTTTTTCTCCCCAGAAGACCTTTTTCTCCCAAGAGAGAGATTTTCTCCAATTTGATGACCTTTTCTTGAAGAAAGACCTTTTTTCTTCTCTCAGGAGGATTTTTTTTCTTCCCAAGAGGACATTTTTTTTTCATTTTCTCCCAGAAATACCGCTACTCTTAGAAATACCTCCATTTCCTCCCAAATCGACTCATGACTGACTGACACATGACACGCCTCCCAGATTTGGGAACATGACACTTTAACTCCCACATTTTGATCCCATTTGCTCCCAGAAATACCAGGACTCTTGGGAGGACATTTCCCATTTTCCTCACCTACACACATACACATTACACTCCTCAAGAGGACAGATTTTCTCCCCAAAAACAAATTTGGCATTTTCATCACACATACACCATTTTTTTATCCCCAAGAGAGCTCATTCCTCCCAGAAATACCACGACTCTTCGGAATACTTCCATTTCCTCCATTATATCCATCATTACACCCCTCCAGAGGACAGTTTTTCTCCCAATTGTGGCATTTTATCACACATACACCATTTTTATCCCCAATAGAGCTCATTTTCTCCCAGAAATACCACTACTCCAACAAACAGCTCCCATTTTCTTCCAAAAATGCTGCTTTACCCCCCTCAAGATCACACTTACTCCCATCAAGATGGCATTTTGTCACTGAAATACCAGCTTCTGCCCCCCAAAATAGGACATTTTCTCTCCAAAACATTTTCTCCCAGAAATACCACTTCTCTTAGAAATACCTCCCACTTCATCCCAAGAATACTACTTGCTCCAAGATCTCCTCAAGATCACACTCACTCCCATCAAGATGGCCTTTTCCCCCACCAGGTTTCTCCCATAGACCAGGTTTCTCCCAAATACACGACATTTTCTCCCACATAGACCAGGTTTCTCCCAACGATGGCATACATTCCCCCAGAAATTCCTGCTTTTTCTTCAAAACATGGCTGTTTTTCCCAAAATACCCGCTTTCTCACAAACACCTGTCATTTTCCAACCAAGGATGCTACTATCTCCCCAAAACAGCACTTGGCTGAGAAATACCTGACATTTGCTCTCCAAAATACTACTTGACATTCCTCCAGAGGACATTTTATCCCGTACTTACCATGTTTTCTCCCCAAGAGACCACTTGGCACACCAAAAAGACCACCGTTGCTCTCCAATACAAGACATTCTTTTCCCCCCCTCTCCCCTTTTTTTTCTCCCTCAACTATCTCATTTGCTCCCAGAAATTCCACTACTCCTTGGGATATTTCACCTTCTCAAAAAAAAAAAAGAGGATTTTGCCCAGAAATACCCCTTCCCTTACAACTGCCCCACGCTTTCTCCCAAAAAGCCCCCCCATGACCAAAGACCAAATGGGACACCAAAGAAGAGGACACTTTGCAGACCACCAAGAAGAGGACACTTTCTCCCAGAAAGACCACTTTTCTCCCCAACAGAGGACATTTTCTCCAATTGGATGACCTTTTCGGGAAAAAAGACCTGTTTTCTTCCCTCAGGAGGACATTTTCTTCCTCAAAGATGACATTTTCTCCCAGAAATACCGCTACTCTTAGAAATACCTCCATTTCCTCCCAAATCGACTACATGACACGCCTCATGATGACAATTAACTCCCAGATTTGGGGCATTTGCTCCCAGAAATACCAGGACTCTTCGGAATATTTCCCATTTCCTCCCTTATATACAACATTACACTCCTCAAGAGGACAGTTTCTCCCACAAATGTGGCATTTCATCACACATACACCATTTTTATCCCCAAGAGAGCTCATTTTCTCCCAGAAATACCACGACTCTTCGGAATACTTCCTATTTCCTCCCAAATATACAATATCAAGACAACATTTACACTCCTCAAACAGGACATTTTTTCTCCCCCCAAAATGTGGCATTTTATCACACATACACCCTTTTTATCCCCAATAGAGATTTTCATTTTCTCCCAGAAATACCACTACTCCAAGAAACAGCTCCCATTTTCTTCCAAAAATGCTGCTTTACCCTCCTCAAGATCACACTTACTCCCATCAAGATGGCATTTTGTCACTGAAATACCAGCTTCTGCCCCCCAAAATAGGACTTTTTCACCAAAAACAAGACATTTTCTCCCAGAAATACCACTTCTCTTAGAAATACCTCCCACTTCATCCCAAGAATACTATTTGACGCTCCTCAAGATCACACACCATCAAGATGGCCTCCCATCAAGATGGCCTTTTCTCCCACATAGACCAGGTTTCTCCCAAATACACGACATTTTCTCCCACATAGACCAGGTTTCTCCCAACGATGGCATACATTCCCCCAGAAATTCCTGCTTTTTCTTCAAAATACGGTCTTTTATCCCAAAATACCCGCTTTCTCACAAACACCTGTCATTTTCCAACCAAGGATGCTACTATCTCCCCAAAACAGCACTTGGCTGAGAAATACCTGACATTTGCTCTCCAAAATACTACTTGACACTCCTCCAGAGGACATTTTATCCCGTACTTACCATGTTTTCTCCCCAAGAGACCACTTGGCACACCAAAAAGACCACAGTCGCTCTCCAATACAAGACATTCTTTCCCACCCTTTCCCACTTTTCTCCCTCAACTATCTCATTTGCTCCCAGAAATACCAGTTTTCCTTGGGAAATTTCACCTTCTCTTCCAAAATGTGGATGTTTCAGCCAAGAAGTACCCCTTCTCTTACAACTGCCACACGCTTTCTCCCAAAAAGCCCCCATGACAAGACCAAATGGGACACTTGCAACCAAGAAGAGGACACTTTCTCCCAGAAAGACCACTTTTTTTCTCCCCAAGAGAGACTTTTTTTCTCTCAATTGGATGATTTTTTTTCTGTAAGAAGAAAGACTTTTTTTTTTTTCTTCCCAAGAGAGGATTTTTTTTCCCAAGGACGATTTTTTTTTCTTCCCAGATACAGACTTTCCGACACACAAGACATTTGCTCCCAGAAATACCCCCCTCTTCATTTCTCTCCCCCCTACAGATGCATGACCTTCTCCCCCCCACATCTGACATTTGCTCCCAGAAATACCACGACTCTTGGGAATATTTCCCATTTCCTCCCTAATATACAACATTACACTCCTCAAGAGGACATTTTCTCCCAGAAATGTGGCATTTCATCACACATACACCATTTTTATCCCCAAGAGAGCCCATTTTCTCCCAGAAATACCACGACTCTTTGGAATACTTCCATTTTTTTCCTCCCCCAAATATACAACATTACACTCCTCAAGAGGAGTTTTTTTTTTCTCCCAGAAATGTGGCAGTTCATCACCCATACACAATTATTATCCCCACGAGAGTTCATTTTTTTTCTCCCAGAAATAGAAATACCACTACTCCAATAAACAGCTCCCATAAACTTCCAAAAATGCTGATATACCCTCATCAAGATCACACTAACTCCCAACAAGATGGCATTTTGTCACTGTAATACCTGAAATACCAGCTTCTGCCCCCCAAAGTAGGACATTTTCTCCCAAACCAAGACATTTTCTCCCAGAAATACCACTTCTCTCAGAAATACCTCCCACTTCATCCCAAGAATACTACTTGACGCTCCTCAAGATCACACTTACTTCCATCAAGATGGCCTTTTCTCCCACATAGACCAGGTTTCTCCCAAATACATGACATTTTCTCCCACATAGACCAGGTTTCTCCCAACGATGGCATACATTTCCCTTGAAATTCTTTCTTTTTCTTCAAAACATGTCTGTTTCTCCAAAAATACCCGCTTTCTCACAAACACCTGTCATTTTCCAACCAAGGATGCTACTATCTCCCCAAAACAGCACTTGGCTGAGAAATACCTGACATTTGCTCTCCAAAATACTACTTGACAATCCTCCAGAGGACATTTTCTTCATCCCGTACTTACCATTTTTTACTCCCCATGAGACCACTTGGCACACCAAAAAGACCCCAGTCGCTCTCCAATACAAGACATTCTTTGCCACCCTTTCGCACTTTTCTCCCTCAACTCTCTCCTTTGCTGCCAGATATACCTTTTCCCTTTTTCCCCTTGGAAATTTCACCTTCTCTTCAAAAAAAAGAGGATATTTGCTCCCAGAAAATACCCCTTCCCTTACAACTGCCACACGCTTTCTCCCAAAAAGCCCCCATGACAAGACCAAATGGGACACTTGCAACCAAGAAGAGGACACTTTCCCCCAGAAAGACCACTTTTGTCCCCCCCAAGAGAGGTTTTTTTCTCCAATTGGATGACTTTTTTTTCGGGAAGAAAGACTGTTTTTTTCTTCCCTTTTTTCTTCCTCAAGGAGGAGGATTTTTCATTTTTCTTCCCAAGCTTGACAGATTTTCTCCCAGAAAGACATTTCCTCCCAGCCCACCTTCCTCCCCCAAATGATACCCATTTTCCCATCGAGATCGACATGACCACCCCCATGATGACACTTAACTCCCAGATTTGGGGCATTTGCTCCCAGAAATACCAGGACTCTTCGGAATATTTCCCATTTCCTTCCTTATATACAACATTACACTCCTCAAGAGGACAGTTTCTCCCACAAATGTGGCATTTCATCACACATACACCATTTTTATCCCCAAGAGAGCTCATTTTCTCCCAGAAATACCACGACTCTTCGGAATACTTCCTATTTCCTCCCAAATATACAACATTACACTCCTCAAGAGGACAGTTTCTCCCAGAAATGTGGCATTTCGTCACACATACACCATTTTTGCCCCCCAAATAGACATTTTCTCCCAAAAAAAACATTTTTTTTTCTCCCAAAAATACCACTTCTCCAAGAAACAGCTCCCCATTTTCTTCCAAAAATGCTACTTGACCCTCCTCAAGATCACACTCACTCCCATCAAGATGGCCTTTTTTGTCACTGAAATACCAGTTTCTTCCTCCCCCAAAATAGGATTTTTTCTCCCAAAAATACATTTTCTCCCCATTTTTCTCCCAAAATATTTCCCCAGAAATTCCTCACTCCTCAAAAACGGACTTTTACTTTTCTCCCAAAACCCGCTCTCAAAACACCTGTCATTTTCCATCCCAAGATCTCCCAAAACATCCCCCACAACTTTTCTCCCCCACACACTTTTCTCCAGAAATACCTGACATTTCTCCCAAAACCACCTTGACATTCCTCCAGAGACATTTTTTTCCCAGATCAATCCCATCCCACAAGACTTGGTTTCTTCCTCACATTTTTCTTTTTTCCCAAAAAATTCCCTTTTTTCTCCCAAAAATCCTTTTTTTCCCCAAAATACCGCTTTTTTTCTCAAAACACCTGTCTCCCCCCAAGGATGCTTTCCCCTATCTCCCAAAAAACAGCACTTCCTGAGAAATACCTGACATTTGCTCTCCAAAAATACTACTTGACACTCCTCCCAGGACATTTTCTCCCCTATTTACCATTTTTCCCCCCCCAAGAAAGACCACTTTTCACCAAAAGACCACAGTTCCTCTCCCACACAAGACATTCTTTCCCAACCCTCCCCACTTTTTCTCCCTGAAAACTATCTCATTTGCTCCCAGAAATACCATTTTTTTTTTTTCCTTAGAAATTTCACCTTCTCAAAAAAATGTGGATTTTTTCTCCCAGAAATACCTTTTTCCCTTAGGAAACTGCCATTTCTTTCTCCCAAAATGATATTTTCTCCCCAAATGGACATTTTCAACCAAATGAGGACAGTTTTTCTCCCAAAGAGGACACTTTTTTTTCGAAAAAAGGAAAAAGATGACATTTTCCCTCAGAAGAATTTTTTTTTTAGGTGAAAATTTTTTGATTTTTCTCCCAAGAAGATTTTTTCCCTTTGTCATTTTTTTTCAGACATTCCTTTTTTTTTTTTTTTTTTTTCAAATTTGCGATCCTTTCCTTTCAAAAAAGAGTTCGATTTTTTTCCCCCGGAGATTTCCATTTCATAAAATTGAAAAGATCTGGAGTGAATTCCTTTGGGACATTATCCTTTTTTTGGGCAAAAAAAAAAATGTGATTTCTTTGGAAAATATTTCCCTTTTTTTTCCTGAAAGAATGCTTATTTTTCTGAATGATGACACTGTCCCTTTTCAAATGAAAACCAGTTTTCTCCCCCAAATTCTTTTGAATGAGACTGGTATTTTCGATTTTTCCTCAAGTGTGATCATTTTCTCCCAGAAATTTGGTATTTTCAAGAATTGTAAGGTCATTTCATTCCAAATACATACTGACAGTTTTTCCCACTCCTCAAGGAAAAATTTCTCCCCAAACACATGGCACTTCCACTCCCATAGCACGGCGTGGATTTTCCCCCCTGTACATTTTTTTCCCAAACTCAAACTATCCGCAGCGGTTTTTCCCCCCGAGTGCCGCTTTCTCCTCCAGCAGCAATCTCGTTTTTCTCGGGTGCCGAGAATTGCGACACATGAACATCAGGCTACTGCACTGCTTGCAAGCAGGGCTTTTTTTTTTCTCCAGTAAAAACAATGGCACCCGACTTTCTACTTTTTCTCTCCAAAAAGCATTTTTCTCCTCAAAACTTTTCCACTTCTCTCTCCCAAAATACCTTTTCTCTTCGAGGAAAAACCTCGACTTTTCCGCTCCAAAACTCGAGGCAGGCTCCTCAAGCTTCCGGAGCGTTCCCAAGAGTTTTTTTTCCAAACCAGAGACATTTTTTCCCAAAATAGCTTTTTCCATGCGAGAATTTTTTTTTTTGAGAATTCAGCTTTTTCTTAAAACTTTTTTTTTGCCTGAAAACATTTTTTTTTTTCTTCCAAAAAAAAAGTTTTTCCCACAAACTCTCCACTTTTTCTGAAAACTCTGCATTCCCTGAAAACATTTTTTCCTCGAAACCTCTTTTTTTCCTAGCTCCTTTTTTCCAAATGGGGACTTTTTTTTCTCTTCTTCTCTTTTTCGTCAAATGAATGCTGAATTTAGCATCGGAAAAACACCAAAAACGAAATGTCGCTAGGAAATAAGAAAGAATGAGAGAGAAGCGCAGTGCAGAATGCATGGACACATGGGGAAGACACATGGGGAAGTCAGAAGCGCTCCATTTTGCGCATTCCATTTGCGCAGAAGCAAAAAAAGCCGCTTCGCTCAGAAAAAGCCGCTCTGAAAGCGAATTTTTTCTCCAAAGAAGCCGCTTTTTCTCCTCTGAAAAAGAACCATTTTCTCCCAGAGACTGTTTTCTTTCCTCCCGAGAAAAGAGAGCAATGGCTTGAGGCTTTCTCTTTCAAGAAAGGCTTTTTTTCTCCGCAGTCCGGAACCAAACTTTGACCGCTGCTGAACGCTGCAAAAAGGCACACATTCGGGGAGAACCGCGATTTTCGGCCAGCAACTGCAACGC
This sequence comes from Crossoptilon crossoptilon, assembly GCA_036346035.1. NCBI lineage: Eukaryota > Metazoa > Chordata > Aves > Galliformes > Phasianidae > Crossoptilon > Crossoptilon crossoptilon. Next base: position 95,647 of record JARXNR010000601.1, read on the forward strand.
TCTCCGGAGAGCGTTTTTTTTCATTCGTTTGCCGCTTTTTTCGACCCACCAGAGCGGTTTTTTTTTGAAATGCCGAGAACGTGCGAATTCAGCATCCTGCATTTGCCTGAAAAAATTTTTTTTTTTTCTGCAAAAAAAAAGTAAAAAGAAGCCACAACTCTAAACTTTCTGTAACGTGCTCCCTGAAAGCACAATCGAACTGTGTATTCGAACCTCGAACTTCTAGCTGCCTTTTTGGGGCTTTTTCTTTTTCGTCTTTTGCTGAATGCTGAAGTATCGACAAACAACAAAAAAAACGTCGCTAGGAAAAAAAAGTGAGAGAGAAGCTAGAAGAAAGAAGGGAGAGAACCATGAGAGAGAAGCGTATTGCAGAATGCATCCATCAGAAGATGTGCGCACATGGAGAAGTCAGAAGCGCTCCATTGAGATGTGCGCAGAAGAAGCCGCTTTTTTTTCAGAAATCGTCGGAGAAAAGCATCCAGAGCTGAAGTCGCTTTTTTCCCGGCATCCGAGAGAAACGAGACCGCTGCTGAAGGCTGCAAGCGGCATTCGGGGAGAACCGCGATTTACCGCGATTTTCCGGCCAGCAACTGCAAACTCTCCGGAGCGGAGTTTCAGCGCGAGTGCCGCTTTCGACCCACGAGAGCGAAGTAGTTTTTTTGCGATGAGAACGTGCGAATTCAGCATCCTGCATTGCCTGAAAACAGGGGGTTTTTTTTTTTCTCCGCAAGAAAGAAGCCACAACTCTCCACTTTCTGCAACGTGCTCCCTGAAAGCACAACGTGTGTGTCGAACCTCGAACTTCTAGCTGCCTTATTAGTGTTTTTCTTCTTCTCTTTTCGTCACAGAATGCTGAAGTGTAGCATCGGACAAAACACCCAAAAACGAAATGTCGCTAGGAAAGGGAAGGGGAGAAGAATGAGAGAGAAGCGTAGTGCAGAATGCATGGACACATGGAGAAGTCAGAAGCGCTCCATTGCGATGTGCGCAGAAGAAGCCGCTCGTCGGAGAAAAGCATCCGGCTGAAGTCGCTCTTTCCCGGCATCCGAGAGAAACGAGACCGCTGCTGAAGGCTGCAAGCATTCGGGGAGACCGCGATTTTCGGCCAGCAACTGGCTCCGGAGGAGCGCGAGCCGCTTTCCGCGAGTAGCGGTTTTTTAGCCGAGCAACTGCGAAAAGCATCCGCATTGCCTGAAGCGCGAGTGCCGCTTTCGTAACGTGCTCCCCCTGAAAGCAGCAACGTTTTTTTTCGAAGTTTTCTCGGCTGCTGCCGAGAATGTGCGACTTTCGCTACCGCACTGCTTGCATCGGAAAAAGCAGGGGCTTTTTTTCTCCGCAGTACAGAAACAATGGCACCACGACTTTCTGAAAACGAGCTCGCGATTTAAAGCAGCAAGAAAAGTGAACGAAGAAAGCTGCCTGCTTTTTTTTTGAAGCCAGCTGAGACTGCAACTGAAACTCTCAAGAAGCGGTTTCTGAAGCGAAGTCTGTTTTCCTATGCGAACGTGCGAATTCAGCGTAATGCATTGCCTGAAAACAGGGGTTTTTTTCTCCGCAAGAAAGAAGCCACAACTCTCCACTTTCTGTAACGTGCTCCCTGAAAGCACAACGTGTGTCGAACCTCGAACTTCTAGCTGCCTTATTAGTGGGGCTTTTCACTTCTTCTCTTTTCGTCACAGAATGCTGAAGTGTAGCATCCGACAAACACTCAAAAACGAAATGTCGCTAGGAAATAAAGGGAGAAGAAGAGAGAGAAGCGCAGTGCAGAATGCATGGACAGGGGGAGAAGTCAGAAGCGCTCGATTGCGATGTGCGCAGAAGAAGCCGCTCGTCGGAGAAAAGCATCCGGCTGAAGTCGCTCTTTCCCGGCATCCGAGAGAAACGAGACCGCTGCTGAAGGCTGCAAGCGGCATACCAGGGGAACCGCGATTTATCGGACAGCAACTGCAAACGCTCCGGAGCGGTTCAGCGCGAGTGCCGCTTTCGACCCACGAAAGCGAAGTAGCGGTTTTCCTAAGCCGAGAACGTGCGAATTCAGCATCCTGCATAGCCTGTATACAGGGGTTTTTTTTTTTTTCCTCCAAAAGAAAGAAGCCACAACTCTCCACTTTCTGTAACGTGCTCCCTGAAAGCACAACGTGTGTCGAGCCTCGTACGTCGAGCTGCGTGATTAGGGGGGGGCTTTTTCTTCTTCTCTTTTCGTCACAGAATGCTGAAGTGTAGCATCGGAAACACCCAAAAAAACGAAATGTCGCTAGGAAAAAATAAAGGAGATAAGAGAGAGAGAGAAGCGTAGTGCAGAATGCATGGACACAAGGAGAAGTCAGAAGCGCTCCATTGCGATGTGCGCAGAAGAAGCCGCTCGTCGGAGAAAAGCATCCGGCTGAAGTCGCTCGCTCTTTCCGGCATCCGAGAGCTGCTGAACCGCTGCTGAAGGCGAGCGCGGCACCGCGGCGAAAGACCGCTGCTGAAGGCTGCAAGCGGCATTCGGGGAGAACCGCGATTTACCGGCCAGCAACTGCAAACTCACCTGAGCCGTTAAGCGAGAGTGCCGCTTTCGTCCCACGAGAGCGAAGTAGGGTTTTTCCTATGCAGAGAACTTGCTTATTCAGCATCCTGCATTGCCTGAAATCAGGGTTTTTTTTCTCCGCATTAAAGTAGCCAGATCTCTCCACTTTCTGTAACCTGCTCCCTGAAAGCACAAGGTGTGTCCTCACCTCGAACTTCTAGCTGCCTTTTGGGGCTTTTGGGGCTTTTTTCACTTTTTCTCTTTTTCGTCACAGAATGCTGAAGTGTAGCATCGGACAAAAAACAAAAAACGAAATTTCGCTGGGAATAAAGGGAGAAGAATGAGAGAGAAGCGTAGTGCAGAATGCATGGACACATGGGGAGAAGTCAGAAGCGCTCCATTGCGATGTGCAGAAGAAGAAGCCCCACGGCGGAGAAAAGCATCCGGCTGAAGTCGCTCTTTCCCGGCATCCGAGAGAAACGAGACCGCTGCTGAAGGCTGCAAGCGGCATTCGGGGAGAACCGCGATTTACCGGCCAGCAACGGCAAACTCTCCGGAGCGGTTCAGCGCGAGTGCCGCTTTCGACCCATGAGAGCGAAGTAGCGGTTTTCCTATGCCGAGAACGTGCGAATTCAGCATCCTGCATTGCCTGAAAACAGGGTTTTTTTTTCTCCGCAAGAAAGAAGCCACGACTCTCCACCTTCTGTAACGTCCTCCCTGAAAGCACAACGTGTGTCGCACCTCGAACTTCTAGCTGAATTGTTATACTGTTTACCGGGCAGCAACTGCAAACTCTCCTTAGCGCGTTCAGCGCGAGTGCCGCTTTCGACCCATGAGAGCGAAGTAGCGGAATTGCGATGCCGAGAACGTGCGAATTCTGCCTCATGCTTTTCCTCCGAACAGGGGGTTTTTTGTCCGCAGGCAAGAATCGATCGCTCTCCACTTTCTATAACGATCTCCGTGAGAGCACCACGTCTGCAGGTTCGCGAATATTCAGTTGCCTTATTAGGAAGTGCTCTCTTTTTTTTTAATTTTGCATCCCAGAATGCAAGAAATGTCTTAGTAGAGAAGCTTTTCTTATCTACACATTTTCGTCACAGGCTTCAGAATTGTAGAAACGGAGAACCACCCAAAAACCAGGACGTATATTTAAGAAAACCTTTTTCTGGTATTTCTGGTAGAAAATGTCATCTCTTTGGGAGAATTTTTTTCCATGAATAAATGAAATCTCCTTCTGTGGGAAAAAAATGTCATGTGGGGGAAATGGGACACTTCTGGGGGAAATGGGACACTTCTAGTGGAAAATGTCATCGATTTGGCGAAAGGCTGTTTTTCCGGCGATAATGTCACTGGATTGGAGAAATGTGGTATTTCTGGGAGAGAATGTCCTAATTTGGGGAGAAGATGCCGTTCACGGAGGGAGAAGCATGCATTTCGGAGAGAAAATCTCCCAGTTTTGGGTGGAAGTGTCATCTTGAGGATTATACTAACGAACTTCTTGGAGAAAGTATGAGGTATTTTCAAGAAAGCTGGCATTCCCGAGAAACAATCTCATCGTTTGATTGAGGGAGGGAGTATTGGTGAGATGATGTATTGGTGACAAAGCGAATATTGAAGAGAACTGGTATTTCAGGAAGGAAACGTCCCACATTGAAGAGAGAACTGGTATTTCTGGCAGAAAATGTCACAAACATGGGAGAAAAATGGTATCGCTGTCATTCTATGTCGTATATTTGGGACAAAAATGCAACTTGTGTGATAAAAAGCCGTAGGATTGGGCACAAATAAGTGCCGTATAGCCTAATGGGGAGGAAATGGGAAGTATTTCAAAGAAAGCTGGCATCTGTGGGAGAAAAGATGGTATTTCCGGGGGAAAATGTCCTCTATTTCGGGGAATGCTGGTATGTCTGGAAGGAAATCTAATTTGGGAGGAAACTGTGATATCAAGTCTAGAAAAGTGTGATGGCAAGCATCATCCTGTGGAGTGTGAAGTAGCACTTGTGGTAGTAGTCATCTGTTTGAATGGTGATATCTGGGGGAGAATGGTGATATCTGGGGGAGAAAAAAAGATGGTTTTTTTGTTGGAAAAAGTCACCTTTGGCATTGTCATCTAGTATTTTTGTGGATGAATGGTGAAGCATATCTAAGAAAAGCTGTATTTCTGGTAGAAAAAACGTTATTATTAGGGGAGAAAGCTGGTTTTTTGGGGGGGGCAAGTCTCCTTGGGGGGGGGGGGGAAATGTCCTTTTCGGATGGCCAAGTAGGACTTGTGGGAGGAAAAGCCACGTATTTGGGGGGGGAGAAAGGTGGTATTTCTGGGAGGAAATGCCATAGGTCTGGTAGCAAATGTATTCTTTAGGATTAAATTACGATAGTAGTGGTGGAATAGATCATGTGTTTGGGCAAAAAGCAGCATTTCTGGGAGCTAATCTCATTGGATTGGAGAAAGCTGGTATTTCTGGGAGCGAATGTGTTCTTTTTGGAAGAAAATGCCATCCTGAAAAAAAAAAAAACGGGCTTTTTCAGATAGAAAATGTCATCAAATGTGGAGAACGCTGGAACTTCAGAGAGCAAATGAAGAGAGAGACGAGGGAAAAAAAAAAAGGGGGGGGAAAGGTTTGGAAAGAATGTCTTGTATCGGAGAGCAACTTCGGTCTTTTTGGTGTGCCAAGTGGTCTCTGGGGAGAAAACATGGTAAGTTGGTGAGAAAATGTCTTCTGGAGGAGTGTCAGGTAGTATTTTGGAGAGCAAATGTCAGGTATTTCTCAGCCAAGTGCTGTTTTGGGGAGATAGTAGCATCCTTGGTTGGAAAATGACAGGTGTTTGTGAGAAAGCGGGTATTTTGGGAAAAAAGGCCGTGTTTTGAAGAGTAAGCAGGAATTTCTGGGGGAATGTATGCCATCGTTGGGAGAAACCTGGTCTATGTGGGAGAAAATGTCGTGTATTTGGGAGAAACCTGGTCGATGTGGGAGAAAAGGCCATCTTGATGGGAGTGAGTGTGATCTTGAGGAGCGTCAAGTAGTATTCTTGGGATGAAATGGGAGGTATTTCTAAGAGAAGTGGAATTTCTGGGAGAAAATGTTTTCTTTTTGAGGAGAAACGTTTCTTAGATCTGTGAGAAAAACTGTGTTTCTTGAAGTAAATGTATTCTTGTGTGTGGATATGATACTATCGATGCGAGAAAGCGGGACTTTCTGGGAGAAAATGACCTTGTTTTTTGGTGGAGGTGACTTTCATGGGACTAGGATAGTGATCCTGGATGACAATGTGACGTCTTTGTGATCCAAGTGGTATTTCCGAGGGAAAATGTCCAGATTTGGGATAGAAAGAGTGTATCTGTGATCAAATGCCATATTTCTGGGAGAGAACGTCTGATGTGGGGGGGAGAAGGTCATGTATGTGTGAGAAAGCTGGTGATTCTGGGAGAAAATGCCAGGTATTAGTGAGAAAAGAGATGCTTGAGAGGGAAAAGGACATCTCTATCTCTTTGGGATCAAAGTGGTATTTCTGGGAATCCGGGAAAATGCCCCAAATCCGGGGGAGTAAGTGTCATCAGGAGGCGTGTCATGGAGTGGATGGGATTACTAAAGGATGGAGGTATTACTAAGAGTAGCGGTATTTCTGGGAGCAAATGTCGTCTTTGGGGAAGAAAATGTCCTCTTGAGGGAAGAAAACAGGTCTTTCTTCTCGAAACTGTCATCCAATTGGGAGAAAATGTACTCTGTTGGGGAGAAAAGTGGTCTTTCTGGGAGAAAGTGTCCTCTTCTTGGTTGCAAGTGTCCCATTTGGTCTTGTCATGGAGGCTTTTTGGGAGAAAGCGTGTGGCAGTTGTAAGAGAAGGGGTATTTCTGGGAGCAAATATCCTCCTTCTTGGAAGAGAAGGTGAAATTTCCCAAAGGGAAAAGTGGTATTTCTGGGAGCAAATGAGATAGTTGTGGGAGAAAAGTGGGAAAGGGTGGGAAAGAATGTCTTGAATCAGAGAGCGACTGTGGTCTTTTTGGTGTGCCAAGTGGTCTCTTGGGGAGAAAACATGGTAAATAGGGAAGAAAATGTCCTCTGGAGGAATGTCAAGTAGTATTTTGGAGAGCAAATGTCAGGTATTTCTCAGCCAAGTGCTGTTTTGGGGAGATAGTAGCATCCTTGGTTGGAAAATGACAGGTGTTTGTGAGAAAGCGGGTATTTTGGGAAAAAAGGCCGTGTTTTGAAGAAAAAGCAGGAATTTCTGGGGGAATGTATGCCATCGTTGGGAGAAACCTGGTCTATGTGGGAGAAAATGTCGTGTATTTGGGAGAAACCTGGTCTATGTGGGAGAAAAGGCCATCTTGATGGGAGTGAGTGTGATCTTGAGGAGCGTCAAGTAGTATTCTTGGGATGAAGTGGGAGGTATTTCTAAGAGAAGTGGTATTTCTGGGAGAAAATGTCCTATTTTGGAGAGAAAATGTCCTACTTTGGGGGGCAGAAGCTGGTATTTCAGTGACAAAATGCCATCTTGATGGGAGTAAGTGTGATCTTGAGGAGGGTAAAGCAGCATTTTTGGAAGAAAATGGGAGCTGTTTCTTGGAGTAGTGGTATTTCTGGGAGAAAATGAACTCTATTGGGAATAAAAATGGTGTATGTGTGATGAAATGCCACATTTCTGGGAGAAACTGTCCTCTTGAGGAGTGTAATGTTGTATATTAGGGAGGAAATGGGAAATATTCCCAAGAGTCGTGGTATTTCTGGGAGCAAATGTCTGATGTGGGGGGGAGAAGGTCATGCATCTGCAAGAAACCTGTAGTTTCTGGGATAAAAATTCGTCCTTGGGAAGAAAACATCCTCTTGAGGGAAGAAAAGAAGTCTTTCTTACAGAAAATGTCATCCAATTGAGAGAAAACCTCCTCTCTTGGGGAGAAAAGTGATATTTCTGGGAGAAAGTGTCCTCTTCTTGGTTGCAAGTGTCCCATTTGGTCTTGTCATGGGGGCTTTTTGGGAGAAAGCGTGTGGCAGTTGTAAGAGAAGGGGTACTTCTTGGCTGAAACATCCACATTTTGGAAGAGAAGGTGAAATTTCCCAAGGAAAAGTGGTATTTCTGGGAGCAAATGAGATAGTTGAGGGAGAAAAGTGGGAAAGGGTGGGAAAGAATGTCTTGTATTGGAGCGCAACGGTGGTCTTTTTGGTGTGCCAAGTGGTCTCTTGGGAAGAAAACATGGTAAATAGGGAAGAAAATGTCCTCTGGAGGAATGTCAAGTAGTATTTTGGAGAGAAAATGTCAGGTATTTCTCAGAAAACTGCTTTTTCGGGGTGGTAGTAGCATGCTTGGTTGGAAAATGACAGGTGTTTGTGAAAGTGGGAAAGGGGGTAAAAAAGGCCGTATTTTTTGGCCGTATTTTGAAGGAAAAGCAGGAATTTCTGGGGGAATGTATGCCATCGTTGGGAGAAAACGGGTGTTGGTGGGAGAAAATGTCGTGTATTTGGGAGGAGACTGGTGTATTGGGGGGGAGGAGACTGGTGTATCTGGGAGAAAAGTCCATTTTGATTGGAGTGAGTGTGATCCTGAGGAGTGTAAGGTAGTATTCTTGGGATGAAGTGGGAGGTATTTCTAAGAGAAGTGGTATTTCTGGGAGAAAATGTCTTGTTTTGGGAGAAAATGTCCTATTTTGGGGGTAGAAGCCGGTATTTCAGTGACAAAATGCCATCTTGATGGGAGAAAGTGTGATCTTGAGGAGTGTAACGCAGCTTTTCTTAGAAAGTTTTCTTAGAAAATGGGAGCTATTTCTTGGAGTAGTGCTATTTCTGGGAGAATATGAGGTCTATTGGGGATAAAAATGGTGTATGTGTGATAAAATGCCACATTTCTGGGAGAAACTGTCCTCGTGATTTGTGTAATGTTGTATATTTGGGAGGAAATGGGAAATATTCCGAAGAGTCGTGGTATTTCTGGGAGAAAATGTCCTGTTTTTGGAGAAAGTGTCATCTTGAGGATTGTATATGAAGAAAGCTTCATATATTTAAGAGACAACTGGTATTTCGGGCAGAAACACATTTGGGAGATGCAACGGCCGTCTGATTGTTAGGAGTGTGAAGTAGTGTAATTGGGAGGAAATGTGAAGTCTTTCTACGAAAGGTGGTATTTCCGGGAGAAAAGATGGTATTTCTGGGGGAAAATGTCCTCTCGTTGAGGGAATGCTGGTATGTCTGGAAGGAAATCTCTTTTTGGAGGAAACAGCAATCGGAAGGATAGAAAAGTGGTCTTTCTGTTGGAAAATGTCCTCTCTTTTGGGAGAAGGCTTGTATTTCTGGGCAAAAATAGTGTATTTCTGGAGGGAAATGTGGTCTTTTGGGTTGCACTGTGGTATTTCTGGGAGAAAATGCAATCGACATGAGAGAAAAGTGGTACTTTGGGGAGAATGTATCCTATGTTTGGCTGAAACTGTCACCTGGAACAGTTGAAAGTAGTATTTTTTGGAGAAAATGTCAGTTCTGATGAAGAGAAGTGCAATTTCTGGGAGACTCTCCCATCTTTGGTTGGAAAAGGTCCCATCTTGCAGAGAATGCTAGTATTTGTGGGAGAGAAGAGCATGTATTTTTGAAAAAGCAGGGAGTAGTGAGAGGAAAGGTGCTAGTGTTTGGGGTGAAAACAACATGTGGAGGGGATGAGCATGGTGTTTCTGGCAGCAAAGTTGCTGTATTTCTGGGAGAAAAGTGGTCTTTCTGGGAGAAAATGTCATCTCTTAGGCAGAAAGCTGGTCTTTCTGTGGTCCAATGCCATATTCTTGATGGAAAGTGTCATGGTGTGGAGTGTGAAGTAGTAGTTGTGGCATGAAATGCCATCTCTGTGGGAGAATGGTGGTATTTTGTGGAGATAATGTCATATTTTGGAAGAAAGCTGTTTTTTCTGTTTTTGGAAGAAAGCTGTTTTTTCTGTCAGAAAATGTGATCGTTTTGGCTGAACGTGACATATTTGGTATTGGAGTGTTGTATTTTCTGGAGAAAAAGGAAACTGACATTTCCGGGAGAAAATATCATGTCTTTGGAAGAAAAGTTCATGCATCTTTGACAAAGCTGGCATTTCTGGGAGAAAATGTCATCTATTTTGGAGAATGCTTGTATTTCGGGGAGAAAACATCGTCTTTTTGGAACAAATGGTCATATTTTGGATTGAGAAGTGATCTTTCTGGAAGCAAATATCATGCATTTGGGAGAGCACTGCTATTTCGGGGATATGACGTCATTTTTCGGCACTCGTGACACGAGGGAAGAGGCCGAAGCCCAGCTCACTACAACCTCCCTTCAGGGAGTTAGAGAGAACAAGAAGGTGTTTCTGAGCCTCCTCTTGTCCAGACTGAACAATCCCAGCTCCTTCAGCCGCTCCTCGTCAGGTCTGTGCTCCAGACCCCTCACCAGTTTTGGCACCCTTCTTTGAACCCGCTCCAGGGGGGGTTCATACCGTTGATGTCTTTGTAAAAGGGCTCCTTGTTCCTTTTAAGCCCAGCGGCCAGGCTGAGTTCAAGCTGGGCCTTTCGGATTTTCCCTCCACACATCCCAGCAACTTCTCTTTCTCAGTCACCCGTCCCTTCTTCCACTGGACGTAGATTCTCTTCTCCTCCCGGAGCCTCAAGAATCGCTCCCTGTTCATCCATCCCCGCCGGTCTTCTTCCCTCCCCGCCGGCTCATTTTGCTGCTCAGGGGGACAGCCAGCTCCTGCGCCTTGAAGACTTCCTTCCTGAAGAGCCACCGGCCGTCTTGGACCCCTTTACTCTCGAAGAGGGAAGCCCAGGGGATTCCCCTACTAGCCTTCGGAATAATCCCAAGTCCCTTCAAGAACACTGACGTGTCCTGCCACAAGACCCACCTCCCACACCTACTGCTGCAGCCATGGGCCATGGGCAGTGTGGGCTGCGCTCACACTCTGACTGCCCTCCCTGTTCTCGGTGGGCAGTAGCACCCTTTGCTCTTCTCGCCTCTTCTCCCCTCTTCTCACCAGGCACCTTAGCTGGGCTGCTTTTAGCCTCGCAGAAAAGGCTCAAGCTTAATCTCACAGATAAGAAGGAGCAGTGCTGACTCCAACCTGCTGCCTCAGCAGTCCTCCCACAAGCTGCCAGCTGCTGCCAGCACCAGCCCTGGCATAGAGCTTTTCCTGGCTTCAAAAAAGCCCGAACAAGAGCCATTTGGTCGGCCTTTTTCCTTTAGGTCCCTTACCCAGTGCGGTCTTACTAATACAAATACAGCATTTTTTCCCCCAAATACCAGACACCTCGCAAATAGACAACATTATTCAAAACAGAATGCTATTATGTCCCAGAAATACCAGTTTCCTTACAAATACCTCACAATTTCTACCAAAAATACTAATTTACACGCCTCAGTATCAGACGTACTCCCATCAAGATGGCATTTGATCCCAGAAATACCAGGTTCTGCCCCCAAAATAGGACATTTTCTCTCCAAAACAAGACATTTTCTCCCAGAAAGACCACATTTCTCCACACGAGAGGTGTTGTTCTTCCAATTGGATGACAGTTTCTGAAAGATAGAACTTTTTTTTTCTTCCCTCAAGAGGATTTTTTTCTTCCCCAAAAAGACGACATTTGCTCCCAGAAATACCACTTTTCCTTGGGAAATTTCACCTTCTCTTCCAAAACGAGGATAGTTTTTCTTCCAGAAATACCCCTTCTCTTACTACTGCCTCACGCTTTCTCCCAAAAAGCCTCCATGACAAGACCAAATGGGACACTTGCAACCAAGAAGAGGACACTTTCTCCCAGAAAGACCATTTTTCTCCACAAGAGAGGAGATTTTCTGCCAATTGGATGTCATTTTTGGGAAGAAAGGCCTGTTTTCTTCCCTCGGGAGGACATTTTCTTCCCCAAAGACGACATTTGCTCCCAGAAATACCGCTACTCTTAGAAATACCTCCATTTCCTCCCACATCGACTCCATGACACGCCTCCTGATAACACTTACTCCCAGATTTGGGGCATTTTCTCCCAGAAGCATTTTCTCCCAGAAATACCACTTTGATCCCAAAGAGATAGCCTTTTCCAACTCAAGCATCTTTTTCTCACAAATACCTGGCATTTTCCCCAAAACACCTGCTTTTAACTGGCATTTTCCCCCAGAAACACCAGCTTTCTCACACATACATGACATTCTCCCACCCACATCAGACATTTTCTCCCAGAAATACCACGACTCTTCGGAATATTTCCCATTTCCTCCCTAATATACAACATTACACTCCTCAAGAGGACAGTTTCTCCCAGAAATGTGGCATTTTATCACACATACACCATTTTTATCCCCAAGAGAGCTCATTTTCTCCCAGAAATACCACTACTCCAACAAACAGCTCCCATTTTCTTCCAAAAATGCTGCTTTACCCCCCTCAAGATCACACTTACTCCCATCAAGATGGCATTTTGTCACTGAAATATCAGCTTCTGCCCCCAAAAGTAGGACATTTTCTCTCCAAAATAGGACATTTTCTCCCAGAAATACCACTTCTCTTAGAAATACCTCCCACTTCATCCCAAGAATACTACTTGACGCTCCTCAAGATCACACTCACTCCCATCAAGATGGCCTTTTCTCCCACATAGACCAGGTTTCTCCCAAATACATGACATTTTCTCCCACATAGACCAGGTTTCTCCCAACGATGGCATACATTCCCCCAGAAATTCCTGCTTTTTCTTCAAAATACGCTCTTTTATCCCAAAATACCCGCTTTCTCACAAACACCTGTCATTTTCCAACCAAGGATGCTACTATCTCCCCAAAACAGCACTTTGCTGAGAAATACCTGACATTTGCTCTCCAAAATACTACTTGACATTCCTCCAGAGGACATTTTATCCCGTACTTACCATGTTTTCTCCCCAAGAGACCACTTGGCACACCAAAAAGACCACAGTCGCTCTCCAATACAAGACATTCTTTCCCACCCTTTCCCACTTTTCTCCCTCAACTATCTCATTTGCTCCCAGAAATACCACTTTTCCCTTGGAAATTTCACCTTCTCTTCCAAAAAGAGGATATTTCCGCCGAGAAGTACCCCTTCTCTTACAACTGCCACACGCTTTCTCCCAAAAAGCCCCCATGACAAGACCAAATGGGACACTTGCAACCAAGAAGAGGACACTTTCTCCCAGAAATATCACTTTTCTCCCCAAGAGAGGAGGTTTTCTCTCAATTGGATGACATTTTCTGTAAGAAAGACTTCTTTTCTTCCCTCAAGACGATGTTTTCTTCCCAAGGACGATTTTTTTTCTCCCAGAAAATACCAGCTTTTCTCAGACAAAAATACCTCCATTTCCCCCCTCAGAGATCCCGACACATGACACGCCTCATGATGACATTTTAATTTTTAACTCCCCATTTGGGGCATTTTTCCACTCCCAGAAATACCAGGACTCTTCGGAATTTCCCATTTCCCCATTTCCCTAATATACACACATTACACTCCTCAAGAGGACAGTTTTTTCTCCCAAAATGTGGCTTTTCATCACACATACAACATTTTAATCCCCAAGAGTGGTATTTTTCTCCCAGAAATACCTCGACTCTTCGGAATACTTCCTATTTCCTCCCTTATATACAACATCACACTCCTCAAGAGGACAATTTCTCCCAGAAATGTGGCAATTTTATCACACATACACTATTTTTATTCCCAATAGAGTTCATTTTCTCCCAGAAATAACACTACTCCAACAAACAGCTCCCATTTTCTTCCAAAAATGCTGCTTTACCCTCCTCAGGATCACACTCACTCCCATCAAGATGGCCTTTTGTCACTGAAATACCAGCTTCTGCCCCCCAAAATAGGACATTTTCTCCCAAAACAAGACATTTTCTCCCAGAAATACCACTTCTCTTAGAAATACCTCCCACTTCATCCCAAGAATACTACTTGATGCTCCTCAGGATCACACTCACTCCCATCAAAGGGGCCTTTTCTCCCACATAGACCAGGTTTCTCCCAAATACACGACATTTTCTCCCACATAGACCAGGTTTCTCCCAACGATGGCATACATTCCCCCAGAAATTCCTGCTTTTTCTTCAAAATACGGCTGTTTTTCCCAAAATACCCGCTTTCTCACAAACACCTGTCATTTTCCAACCAAGGATGCTACTATCTCCCCAAAACAGCACTTGGCTGAGAAATACCTGACATTTGCTCTCCAAAATACTACTTGACATACCTCCAGAGGACATTTTATCCCGTACTTACCATGTCTTCTCCCCAGAGACCACTTGGCACACCAAAAAGACCACCGTTGCTCTCCGATACAAGACATTCTTTTCCCCCCCTCCCCAATTTTGTCCCACAACTATCTCATTTGCTCCCAGAAATACCACTTTTCCTTGGGAAATTTCACCTTCTCTTCCAAAAAGAGGATATTTGCTCCCAGAAATACCCCTTCCCTTACAACTGCCACACGCTTTCTCCCAAAAAGCCTCCATGACAAGACCAAATGGGACACTTGCAACCAAGAAGAGGACACTTTCTCCCAGAAAGACCACTTTTTTTCTCCCCAAGAGAGGAGATTTTTTTTCTCCAATTGGATGACATTTTCGGGGGAAGAAAGACCTTTTTTTCTTCAGGAGATTTTTTTCTTCCTCAAAGATGACATTTTCTCCCAGAAATACCGCTAATCTTAGAAATAACTCCATTTCCCCCAAATCGACTACATGACACACCTCCATGAATGATTTCCCATTTCCCAGATTTGGGGCATTACACTGACTCTCTGATGGAATATTTCCCATTTCCTAGAGGAACATTTTACACTCCTCAAGAGGACAGTTTCTCCCAGAAATGTGGCATTTCATCACACATACACCATTTTTATCCCCAAGAGAGCTCATTTTCTCCCAGAAATACCACGACTCTTCGGAATATTTCCCATTTCCTCCCAAATATACAACATTACACTCCTCAAGAGGACAGTTTCTCCCAGAAATGTGGCAATTTATCACACATACACCATTATTATTCCCAAGAGAGTTCATTTTCTCCCAGAAATACCACTACTCCAAGAAACAGCTCCCATTTTCTTCCAAAAATGCTGCTTTCCCAAAAAACACCCTCCTCAAGATCACACTTACTCCCATCAAGATGGCATTTTGTCACTGAAATACCAGCTACTTCCCCCCAAAACAGGACATTTTCTCCCAAAACAAGACATTTTTTCTCCCAGAAAAATACCACTTCTCTTAGAAATACCTCCCACTTCATCCCCAAGAATACTACTTGACGCTCCTCAAGATCACACTCACTCCCATCAAGATGGCCTTTTCTCCCACATAGACCAGGTTTTTTTTTCTCTCCCAAATACACGACATTTTTCTCCCACATAGACCAGGTTTTTCTCCCAACGATGGCATACATTCCCCCAGAAATTCCTGCTTTTTTCTTCAAAAAAAAAACGGGCTTTTTATCCCAAAATACCCGCTTTCTCACAAACACCTGTCATTTTCCAACCAAGGATGCTACTATCTCCCCAAAACAGCACTTGGCTGAGAAATACCTGACATTTGCTCTCCAAAATACTACTTGACATCCTCCTCCAGAGGACATTTTTATCCCGTATTTACCATGTTTGTTTTCTCCCAAGAGACCACTTGGCACACCAAAAAGACCACCGTTGCTCTCCAATACAAGACCTTCTTTCCCCCCCTTTCCCACTTTTTTTCTCCCTCAACTATCTCATTTGCTCCCAGAAATACCACTTTTTTTCCTTGGGAAATTTCACCTTCTCTTCCAAAAAAGAGGATATTTCTCCCAGAAGTACCCCTTCTCTTACAACTGCTGCCACACGCTTTCCCCCCCAAAAAAGCCCCCATGACAAGACCAAATGGGACACTTGCAACCAAGAAGAGGACACTTTCTCCAGAAAGAAAGACCACTTTTTCTCCCCAAGAGAGGATTTTTTTTTTTTCTCTCAATAGGATGACATTTTCAATAAGAAAGACCTGTTTTCTTCCCTCAAGAGGATGTTTTTTTACCCAAGGAAAGATTTTATCCCAGACTTTCCATTTTCCAGATCACAAACTCCTCCCATCTCCAGACATGACCTCCATTTCTCCCCAAAGACATGACCATGACCTCCCATGATGACACATTTAACTCCCAGACATTTGCTCCCAGAAATACCACGACTCTTGGGAATATATCCCATTTTTCCCCTAATATACAACATTACACTCCTCAAGAGGACAGTTTCTCCCAGAAACGTGGCAGTTTATCACACATACACAATTTTTATCCCCAAGAGAGCTCATTTTCTCCCAGAAATACCACGACTCTTCGGAATACTTCCTATTTCCTCCCAAATATACAACATTACACTCCTCAAGAGGACAGTTTCTCCCAGAAATGTGGCATTTTATCACACATACAACATTTTTATCCCCAAGAGAGTTCATTTTCTCCCAGAAATACCACTACTCCAAGAAACAGCTCCCATTTTCTTCCAAAAATGCTGCTTTACCCTCCTCAAGATCACACTTACTCCCAACAAGATGGCATTTTGTCACTGAAATACCAGCTTCTGCCCCCCAAAATAGGACATTTTCTCCCAAAACAAGACATTTTCTCCCAGAAATACCACTTCTCTTAGAAATACCTCCCACTTCATCCCAAGAATACTACTTGACGCTCCTCAAGATCACACTCACTCCCATCAAGATGGCCTTTTCTCCCACATAGACCAGGTTTCTCCCAAATACACGACATTTTCTCCCACATAGACCAGGTTTCTCCCAACGATGGCATACATTCCCCCAGAATATCCTGCTTTTTCTTCAAAACACGGCCTTTTTTCCCAAAATACCCGCTTTCTCACAAACACCTGTCATTTTCCAACCAAGGATGCTACTATCTCCCCAAAACAGCACTTGGCTGAGAAATACCTGACATTTGCTCTACAAAATACTACTTGACATTCCTCCAGAGGACATTTTATCCCGTACTTACCATGTTTTCTCCCCAGAGACCACTTGGCACACCAAAAAGACCACAGTCGCTCTCCAATACAAGACATTCTTTCCAACCCCTCCCCACTTTTCTCCCTCAGCTATCTCATTTGCTCCCAGAAATACCACTTTTCCTTGGGAAATTTCACCTTCTCTTCCAAAAAGAGGATATATTTCAGCAAAGAAGTACACCTTCTCTAACAACTGCCACACGCTTTCTCCCAAAAAGCCCCCATGACAAGAACAAATGGGACACTTGCAACCAAGAAGAGGACACTTTCTCCCCGGAAGACCACTTTTTCTCCCCCCAGAGAGAGGATTTTTTTTTCTCTCAATTGGATGACATTTTCTGGAAGAAAGACTTTTTTCTTCCCTCAAGAGGTTTTTTCTTCCCAAAGACGACATTTTTTCTCCCAGAAAATCCGCTACTCTCAAAGAAATACCTCCATTTCCTCCCCCCATCGACTACATTTCCTCATGAACCATGACACTTAACTCCCAGATTGGGACATTTGCTCCCAGAAATACCAGGACTCCGGAAAGAATATTTCCATTTCCAAGATATTTCAACATTTCCACCTCATTTTATACAACATTACACATTTTCCTCAAGAGGACATTTTTCTCCCTCCCAATGTGGCATTTCATCACACCATACACCATTTTTATCCCCAAGAGAGCTCATTTTCTCCCAGAAATACCACGACTCTTCGGAATACTTCCTATTTCCTCCCAAATATACAACATTACACTCCTCAAGAGGACAGTTTCTCCCAGAAATGTGGCAATTTCATCACACATACACCATTATTACCCCAAGAGAGTTCATTTTCTCCCAGAAATACCACTACTCCAAGAAACAGCTCCCATTTTCTTCCAAAAATGCTGCTTTACCCTCCTCAAGATCACACTTACTCCCATCAAGATGGCATTTTGTCACTGAAATACCAGCTTCTGCCCCCCAAAATAGGACATTTTCTCCCAAAACAAGACATTTTCTCCCAGAAATACCACTTCTCTTAGAAATACCTCCCACTTCATCCCAAGAATACTACTTGATGCTCCTCAAGATCACACTCACTCCCATCAAGATGGCCTTTTCTCCCACATAGACCAGGTTTCTCCCAAATACACGACATTTTCTCCCACATAGACCAGGATTCTCCCTACGATGGCATACATTCCCCAGAAATTCCAGCTTTTTCTTCAAAAAAACACGCCTTTCTTTTTTCCCAAAATACCCGCTTTTCTTTCTCACAAACACCTGACATTTTACAAACAAGGATGCAACTAACTCACCAAAACATAAAATGGCTGAGAAATACCTGACAATAGCTCTCCAAAAAACTACTTTACACTCCTCCAGAGGACATTTTTTTATCCCGTATTTTACCATGATTTCTCCCCTAGAGACCACTTGGCACACCAAAAAGACCACAGTCGCTCTCCAATGCAAGACATTCTTTCCCACCCTTCCCCACTTTTCTCCCTCAACTATCTCATTTGCTCCCAGAAATACCACTTTTCCCTTGGAAATTTCACCTTCTCTTCCAAAAAGAGGATATTTCCGCCGAGAAGTACCCCTTCTCTTACAACTGCCACACGCTTTCTCCCAAAAAGCCCCCATGACAAGACCAAATGGGACCCTTGCAACCAAGGAGAGGACACTTTCTCCCAAAAAGAGGACCACTTTTCTCCCAGAAGAGGAGTTTTTTTCTCCAATTGGATGACATTTTTTCCCACTCTTTTTCTCCCCAAGAGGAGGTTTTTTTCTCAATTGGATGACATTTTTCGGAAAAAAAGAAAGACTTTTTTTTTTTTTAAGAGGAGGATTTTTTCTTCCCAAAGGACGACATTTTCCATCCTCCCAGAAAACTCCAGCTTTCTTTGCTCCCAGAAATACCTCTCTTGGAAATTTCCCATTTTCCTCCCCCCCACATTACACTCCTCAGAGGACATTTTCTCCCAGAAATGTGGCATTTTCATCCCCCACCATTTTTTTCCCCAAGACAGCTTTTTCTCCCAGAAAAATACCACTACTCCAAGAAATATTTCCCATTTCCTCCCAAAAATACACACTTTACACTCCTCAAGAGGACACAGTTTCTCCCACAAATGTGGCATTTTTCATTTACATTTTCCCCCAAACACCATTTTTTTATCCCCTAGAGAGCTCATTTTCTCCCAGAAATACCACGACTCTTCGGAATACTTCCTATTTCCTCCCAAATATACAACATTACACTCCTCAAGAGGACAGTTTCTCCTTCTCCCAGAAAATGGCATTTTTTTTCATCACATTTACACCATCACCATTTTTCCCCAATACACCATTTTTTTCCCAAATTTTCTCATTTTTCTATACCACCAAAATACACACTCCAAGAAATTTTCCAAAAACAGCACTTTTCTTCCAAAAAATGCTGCTTTACCCTCCTCAAGATCACACTTACCTTACTCCCACAAGATGGCATTTTGTCACTGAAATACCAGCTTCCCCCAAAAATTTTCCACAGACATTTTCCCCAAAAATAGGACATTTTTTCTCCCACACTTTTCCTTCCCACTTCTCCCCAGAAATACCACATTTTCTCCCAGAAATACCACTTCT
Source organism: Crossoptilon crossoptilon (assembly GCA_036346035.1). Classification (NCBI taxonomy): domain Eukaryota; kingdom Metazoa; phylum Chordata; class Aves; order Galliformes; family Phasianidae; genus Crossoptilon; species Crossoptilon crossoptilon. Next base: position 114,729 of record JARXNR010000601.1, read on the forward strand.
CTTAGAAATACCTCCCACTTCATCCCAAAAATACTACTTGACGCTCCTCAACATCATCAAGATCATGGCCTTTTCCCCCACTCCACCACTCCCATCAAGAGACCTTTTCTCCCACATAGACCAGTTTTCCCAAATACCGACATTTTTCTCCCACATAGACCAGGTTTCTCCCAACGATGGCATACATTCCCCCAGAAATCCCCCAGAAATCTTGCTTTTTCTTCAAAACACCCTTTTTTTTTCCCAAAATACCCGCTTTCTCACAAACACCTGTCATTTTCCAACCAAGGATGCTACTATCTCCCCCAAAAAAAACAGCACTTTGCTGAGAAATACCTGACATTTTTGCTCAAAAAAATACTACTTGACACTCCTCCAGAGGATTTTTCCAGACATATCCCCTATCTTACCCGTACTTACCATTTTCCCCCCCCCACTTCCCCAAGAGACCACTTGGCACACCAAAAAGACCACCGTCGCTCTCCAATACAAGACATTCTTTCCCAACCTTCCCCACATTTCTCCCTCAACTATCTCATTTGCTCCCAGAAATAGCTCTTTCCCTGTGGAAATTTCACCTTCTCTTCCAAAACGAGGATATTTTTTCACACAGAAATACCCCTTCCCTTACAACTGCCACACGCTTTCTCCCAAAAAGCCTCCAAGACAAGACCAAATGGGACACTTGCAACCAAGAAGAGGACACTTTCTCCCAGAAAGACCACTATTCTACTCAAGAGAGGAGATTTTCTGCCAATTGGATGACATTTTTGGGAAGAAAAAGACTTTTCTTCTTCTCAAGAACTTTTTTCTTCCCCTCAAGAGACATTTCTCTTCAAGATCCATTCTTCTCCCAACATTTTTCTTTCTCCAAAGAACATTTCTCCTTCCTCAAAGATGACATTTTTCCTCCCAGAAAACACTTTCTCCCACATTTACTCTTCCCAGAAATTCCCCCATTTCCCCCCCAACTTCCTCAAACTGGACAGACTCCCCAAACAATTTTCCTTCCACATCACATTTTTAATCTCCCAAGACAACATTTTCTCCCAAGACATTTTCCACTCTTCGGAAATTTTCCCATTTCTTTTTCCCCATCATTTCTCCTTTTCCCCCCCTCAAGAGGACATTTTTCTCCCCAAAAACTGGACCATTTCTCGATACATACATTTTTTTTCCCAGAAAAGAGAGCTCATTTTAGCTCCCAGAAATACCAGGACTCTTCGGAATATTTCCCATTTCCTCCCAAATATACAACATTACACTCCTCAAGAGGACAGTTTCTCCCAGAAATGTGGCAATTTATCACACATACACCATTATTATTCCCAATAGAGTTCATTTTCTCCCAGAAATACCACTACTCCAACAAACAGCTCCCATTTTCTTCCAAAAAACAGCTCCCATTTTCTTCCAAAAAAAAACTGCTGCCTTACCCTCCTCAAGACATCACACTTACTCCCAACAAGATGGCATTTTGTCACTGAAATACCTTTCTCCCCCAAAATAGGACATTTTCCCCCCAAAACATTTTCTCCCAAAACAAGACTTTTTCTCCCAGAAATACCACTTCTCTTAGAAATACCTCCCACTTCATCCCAAGAAATAATACTTGACGCTCCTCAAGATCACACTCACTCCCATCAAGATGGCTTTTTTTCTCCCACATAGACCAGTTTTTTTTCTCCCCAATACACGACATTTTCTCCCACGACATTTTCTCCCACATAGACCAGTTTTTTTCCCCAACGATGGCATACATTCCCCCAGAAATTTCCTTTTTTCTTCAAAAACGGCTCTTTTTCCCACTTTTATCCCAAAATACCCGCTTTCTCACAAACACCTGTCATTTTCCAACCAAGGATGCTACTATCTCCCCAAAACAGCACTTGGCTGAGAAATACCTGACATTTTCTCTACAAAATACTACTTGACACTCCTCCAGAGGACATTTTATCCCGTACTTACCATGTTTTCTCCCCAAGAGACCACTTGGCACACCAAAAAGACCGCAGTCGCTCTCCAATACAAGACATTCTTTCCCCCCCACCCATTTTCCCCACTTTTTTCTCCCTCAACTATCTCAGTTGCTCCCAGAAATACCACTTATCCATGGAAATTTCACCTTCTCTTCCAAAAAGAGGATATTTGCTCCCAGAAAGAAAGTACCCCTTCCCTTACAACTGCCACACGCTTTCTCCCAAAAAGCCCCCCCATGACAAGTCCAAATTGGACACTTGCATCAAATATGAGGACACTTTCTCCCCCAGAAAGACCACTTTTTCCTCCCCAAGAGAGGAAATTTTCTCCAATTGGATGACATTTTTCCTAAGAAAGACCTTTTTTTTTCCCTCAGGAGGACATTTTTTTCCCAAGGATGACATTTTTTCCCCTTTTCTTTTTCTTTTTTTCCTTCCCTCAGGATGACATTTTTCCTTTCATTTTTTTTTCCCCAAAGATTCCCATTTTTCTCCCAAAAAACACCAGACTGACTCCAGAAATACCCCATTTCCCCACAACCCCCTCCCACAAGAGACACAGTTTTCTCCAACCCCATTTCTCATGAAACCTTTTCTCCCAGATTTTTTTCATCCCCAGACATTTCTCCCAGAAATACCACGACTCTTCAGGACACACATTTTCCCATTTTTCCTCCCAAATACAACATTACACTCCTCATTTTTCCTCCCACAAATTTCCCATTTTTTCATCACACATTTTTTTTTTTATCCCCAAGAGAGCTCATTTTTTTTCTCCAGCTCCCAGAAATACCACGACTCTTCGGAATACTTCCTATTTCCTCCCAAATATACAACATTACACTCCTCAAGAGGACAGTTTTTTTTTCTCCCAGAAATGTGGCATTCATCACACACACACACATTTTTTATCCACAAGAGAGTTCTTTTTCTCCCAGAAATACCACTACTCCAAGAAACAGCTCCGATTTTTCCAAAAAATGCTACCCTCCTCAAGACCCTCCTCAAGATCACACACTTACGCCCAACAAGATGGCATTTTGTCCCGGAAATACCACCTTCTGCCGCCCAAAAAGGACATTAGGACATTTTCTCCCAAAACAAGACATTTTCTCCCAGAAATACCACTTCTCTTAGAAATACCTCCCACTTCATCCCAAGAATACTACTTGACGCTCCTCAAGATCGCACTCACTCCCATCAAGATGGCCTTATCTCCCACATAGACCAGGTTTCTCCCAAATACACGACATTTTCTCCCACATAGACCAGGTTTCTCCCAACGATGGCATACATTCCCCCTGAAATTCTTTCTTTTTCTTCAAAACATGGCTGTTTCTCCAAAAATACCCGCTTTCTCACAAACACCTATCATTTTCCAACCAAGTATGCTACTATCTCCCCAAAAAGAGCACTTGGCTGAGAAATACCTGACATTTGCTCTCAAAAAAAATACTACTTGACATTCCTCCAGAGGACATTTATCCTCCCCGTATTTACCAGTTTTTTCCCCTCCCCAAGAGACCACTTGGCACACCAAAAAGACCACTCGTTGCTCTCCAATACAAGACATCCCTTCCCCCCCCCCTTTCCCACTTTCCCCTTTTCTCCCTCAACTATCTCATTTGCTCCCAGAAATACCACTTGTCCCTTGGAAATTTCACCTCCTCGTCCAAAAAAAGGATATTTTTCCCCTCCCAGAAATACCCCTTCCCTTACAACTGCCACACGCTTTCTCCCAAAAAAAAGCCCCCCATGAGACCAAATGGGACACTTGCAACCAAGAAGAGGACACTTTTCTCCCAGAAAAGACCACTTTTTCCCCAAGAAGACCTTTTTCCCCAAGAGAGGAGTTTTTTCTCCAATTGGATGACATTTTCTGTAAGAAAGACTTCTGTTTTTTTCTTCTTTTCCCTCAGAGGAGGATTTTTTTTCCAAAGATGACGACATTTTTTTCCCAGAAATCCCAGAAAACTACCAGCTACTCTGACCTTACCATCCCCCCCCCTTTTCCTCCCAAATACCCTGACTCTCGGACACATGACATGACACTCCCCCATGATGACAACCTCCCACATCCCACTCCCGGGACATTTGCTCCCAGAATACAGGACTCTGACTTTCCATTTCCCATTTCCTCCCCAATATACAACATTACACTCCTCAAGAGGACAGTTTTTTTCTCCCAGAAATGTGGCATTTCATCACACACATACCCATTTTTTTATCCCCAAGAGAGCTCATTTTCTCCCAGAAATACCACGACTCTTCGGAATACTTCCTATTTCCTCCCAAATATACAACATTACACTCCTCAAGAGGACAGTTTCTCCCACAAATGTGGCATTTTATCACACATACAACATTTTTATTCCCAGTAGAGTTCATTTTCTCCCAGAAATACCACTACTCCAAGAAACAGCCCCCATTTTCTTCCAAAAATGCTGCTTTACCCTCCTCAAGATCACAACTTACTCCCAACAAGATGGCATTTTGTCACTGAAATACCAGCTTCCCCCCCCCCAAAATAGGACATTTTCTCCCAAAAAGAAGACATTTTCTCCCAGAAATACCACTTCTCTTAGAAATACCTCCCACTTCATCCCAAGAATACTACTTGACGCTCCTCAAGATCACACTCACTCCCATCAAGATGGCCTTTTCTCCCACATAGACCAGGTTTCTCCCAAATACACGACATTTTCTCCCACATAGACCAGGTTTCTCCCAACGATGGCATACATTCCCCCAGAAATTCCTGCTTTTTCTTCAAAACATGGCTGTTTTTCCCAAAATACCCGCTTTCTCACAAACACCTGTCATTTTCCAACCAAGGATGCTACTATCTCCCCAAAACAGCACTTGGCTGAGAAATACCTGACATTTGCTCTCCAAAATACTACTTGACATTCCTCCAGAGGACATTTTATCCCCTATTTCCATGTTTTCTCCCCAGAGACCACTTGGCACACCAAAAAGACCACCGTTGCTCTCCAATACAAGACATTCTTTCCCACCCCTCCCCACTTTTCTCCCTCAACTATCTCATTTGCTCCCAGAAATACCACTTTTCCCTTCGGAAATTTCACCTTCTCTTCCAAAAAGAGGATATTTGCTCCCAGAAATACCCCTTCCCTTACAACTGCCACACGCTTTCTCCCAAAAAGCCTCCATGACAAGACCAAATGGGACACTTGCAACCAAGAAGAGGACACTTTCTCCCAGAAAGACCACTTTTCTTCTCCCCAGAGAGAGGATTTTTCTCCAATTGGATGACATTTTTCGGGAAGAAAGACTTTTTTTTCCCTCAGGAGGATTTTTCTTCCTCAGGAGGAGATTTTTTTTCTCCCAGAAATACCGCTTTCTCCAGAATTTTTTTTCCCAAATCCCTCCATTTCCTCCCCAAATCGACTACATGACCATTTCCTCATGATGACTATTAACTCCCAGTTTTGGGGCATTTGCTCCCATAAATACCACTTCGGAATATTTCCCATGTCCTCCCTAATATTTACACCTCCCAAGAGGACAGTTTCTCCCAGAAATGTGGCATTTTCACACATCACACATACACCATTTTTATCCCAAGAGAGCTCATTTTCTCCCAGAAATACCCAAAACAGCATTTTTTCCAAAAATGCTCACTCCTCCTTCACCTTACTCCCATCAAGATGGCATTTTTCACTGAAATACCCCTTCTGCCCCCCCCCCCAAAAGCTTTTTTCTCCCAAAAAATACATTTTCCCAGAAATACCACTCTCTTAAAAATACCTCCCATTTTCTCCCAAAAATGCTGCATGCTCCTCAACACTCCCTCAAGATCACATTTTTCTCCCAGAGACCAGGTTTCTCCCAATGATGGCATATTTCCCACTGAAATACCCCTTTTTTCCCAAAAATGGTCTTTTTCCCAAAAATACCCATTTTTCCCAAAAACCTACCATTTTCCACCAAGAAATACCACTATCTCCCCGAAAAAGCACTTTCCTGAAAATACTGGCATTTGCTCCACTCCAGAAACCTCCATATCCTCAAAGAGAGGAGGTTTTCTGCTCCTCAGGATCATCACACTCACTCCCATCAAGAATGGCCTTTTTTTCTCCAGGAGGACATTTGCTTAACCAAAGACGACATTTGCTCCAGATACTGCTATATTCCCTCTTAGAAATACCTGCTTTTTTTCTTCAAATTTACGGTTGTTTATCCAAAAATACCAGCTTTCTCACAGACACCAGTTATTTTCCAACCAAGTATGCTACTATCTCCCTGAAACAGCAGTTTTCCGAGATTTTTTTTTTGTTTTCCTTTAGTAATTTTCCCATAAAAATGTGGCATTTTCTTTCAGAAATACTTTATTGCAGTAGGAAATATGATTTCTTTCTCTGGAATATGATATTTTCTCCCCTAATTGGAATGTTTCATTCAAATGCTCAAGTTTTCTCAATATTCGCCGCTTTATTTCTCGAAAATATAAAAAAACTGACAATTTCCCTCAGATATACCATTTTTAGGTGAAATGTTTGACTGTTTTCTCACAGATAATATATTTTTCCCCTTGGTGTGGCGTTTTCTTTCAGACATTCCACGTTTTTCACAAATTTGCGATCCTTTCCTTTCAAAAGAGTTCGGAAGATTGTTATTTCCGGAGAAAATTTTCATATCTTAGGGAAAAAAGTGATATTCCTTTGGAAAATATCTCTTTTTTTGGAGAATGCTGGTATTTCTGATGTGAACTGTCCCTTTTCTTGGTGAAAAGCTCCAATTCGTTGAATGAGACTGGTATTTCTCGATGTCAGTGTGATATTTCTGAGAATTTGGTATTTGGGATTGTAAGGTCGTATTCCTTACGAATGCCAACTGTCAGTGGAAAGAAAGATATATGCACTTCCTACGTAGCACGGCGTGGAGTATTCAGCCTGTACAGTTTCCAGCAACTCAAACTATCCGCAGCGGTCCACCGCGAGTGCCGCTTTCTGCCTCCAGCAGCAATCTCGTTTTTCTCGGGTGCCGAGAATGTGCGACATCAGGCTACCGCACTGCTTGCAAGCAGGGGCTTTTTTCTCCGCAGTACAGAAACAATGGCACCCGACTTTCTGTAACGATCGCCCTAAGAGCACAACGTGTGTCGCTCCTGGAACTTCAGGCTGCTCTCCGGAGCGGTTCAGCGCGAGTGCCGCTTTCGACCCATGAGAGCGAAGTAGCGGTATTCCGATGCCGAGAACGTGCGAATTCAGCATCCTGCATTGCCTGAAAACAGGGGGTTTTTTCTCCGCAAGAAAGAAGCCACAACTCTCCACTTTCTGTAACGTGCTCCCTGAAAGCACAACGTGTGTCGCCCCTCGAACATCTAGCTGCCTTATTAGTGGGGCTTTTCACTTCTTCTCTTTTCGTCACAGAATGCTGAAGTGTAGCATCGGACAAACACCTAAAAACGAAATGTCGCTAGGAATAAAGGGATAAGAATGAGAGAGAAGCGTAGTGCAGAATGCATGGACACATGGGGAAGTCAGAAGCGCTCCATTGCGATGTGCGCAGAAGAAGCCGCTCGTCGGAGAAAAGCATCCGGCTGAAGTCGCTCTTTCCCGGCATCCGAGAGAAACGAGACCGCTGCTGAAGGCTGCAAGCGGCATTCGGGGAGAACCGCGATTTACCGGCCAGCAACTGCAAACTCTCCGGAGCGGTTCAGCGCGAGTGCCGCTTTCGACCCACCAGAGCGAAGTAGCGGTTTTCCTATGCCGAGAACGTGCGAATTCAGCATCCTGCATTGCCTGAAAACAGGGGTTTTTTTCTCCGCAAGAAAGAAGCCACAACTCTCCACTTTCTGTAACGTGCTCCCTGAAAGCACAACGTGTGTCGAACCTCGAACTTCTAGCTGCCTTATTAGTGGGGCTTTTCACTTCTTCTCTTTTCGTCACAGAATGCTGAAGTGTAGCATCGGACAAACACTCAAAAACGAAATGTCGCTAGGAATAAAGGGAGAAGAATGAGAGAGAAGCGTAGTGCAGAATGCATGGACACATGGGGAAGTCAGAAGCGCTCCATTGCGATGTGCGCAGAAGAAGCCGCTCGTCGGAGAAAAGCATCCGGCTGAAGTCGCTCTTTCCCGGCATCCGAGAGAAACGAGACCGCTGCTGAAGGCTGCAAGCGGCATTCGGGGAGAACCGCGATTTACCGGCCAGCAACTGCAAACTCTCCGGAGCGGTTCAGCGCGAGTGCCGCTTTCGACCCATGAGAGCGAAGTAGCGGTTTTCCTATGCCGAGAACGTGCGAATTCAGCATCCTGCATTGCCTGAAAACAGGGGGTTTTTTCTCCGCAAGAAAGAAGCCACAACTCTCCACTTTCTGTAACGTGCTCCCTGAAAGCACAACGTGTGTCGCACCTCGAACTTCTAGCTGCCTTATTAGTGGGGCTTTTCACTTCTTCTCTTTTCGTCACAGAATGCTGAAGTGTAGCATCGGACAAACACCCAAAAACGAAATGTCGCTAGGAATAAAGGGAGAAGAATGAGAGAGAAGCGTAGTGCAGAATGCATGGACACAAGGAGAAGTCAGAAGCGCTCCATTGCGGTTTCAGCGCGAGTGCCGCTTTCGACCCACCAGAGCGAAGTAGCGGTTTTCCTAAGCCGAGAACGTGCGAATTCAGCATCCTGCATTGCCTGAAA